>PVKE010003206.1:0-19358 GCA_004027555.1 Craseonycteris thonglongyai
TTACTTTGTATTACGTTTTGTATATATGTTTCTTTGTGTGTATATAATTTGTACAATAAATTTATTATTTTAAAATTATTTTTGTTTATTATTTTTTATTCTTGTTCAATAATAAATATCCTTAGAAATAGCTGGTGCCCGCCGCCCTACTGATATTTTAGAATGCGCCCTAGGGTATAAAAAGGTTGGGAACCCCTGGACTAGAGGAAAGAAATTCTACTGATTTTTGGGGTGGCCTGGCTTTTGGGTGTTTTCCTGACCTCTCCTGTGCTGTATGATTAGGAAGCATTATCATTACTAATGTATATATGCAACATGTATTATTATTTAAATATCTGATATATATTATAATTAAAAATCTTGTTATATATTCTTCTTATATATTTTTAATGTTGTGTCTTATTTCTCCAATTAAACTTGAAGATTCCTAAGGACAAGAGTTATAAGAATATTTGCTTTCTTTTTGTCATCCCTCCCTATGTCAGTGTGGTATCTTTCATGCTGTAAGTAATGCTTATTGATTGATATATACACAGGTATGTGAAGTCCACATTTACTGCTCAGGCTTTGTTTGTTGTAGAAGAGAAAGGAACATTGCTTTAGAATCTAATGTTTAAAATCAAAACTAATTTTTGCCTTTAGATTAAGGTGACCAGATTTTAACATTGGTAAAGCGGGACACCATTGACCGGGGGGGAGGGGGTTCTTGATTATAAATTTGGTCTATCTTCTGCCGTTCCCTAGCTTGTCGTGCATTCTTTCCAAAAATCGGGACTTTTTTAAAATGCCGCGGGACGCAGGACAAATTGTTAAAAATTGGGACTGTCCCGCCAAAAGCGGGACGTCTGGTCACCTTACTTTAGATGATAGACTCATCTGATACTACAGGAACCTGGAAATATTTGGTTGAGGTGGAATTTTAGCAGACTATGGATACATATTATTATTATTATTATTATTATCATTTAAAAAATTTATTTTTATTGTTTTTGACAGAGAGACAGAGACAGAGAGAGACAGAGAGAAGGGGGAAGCCCAGAGCAGTCTCCATAGTTGCATGTTATTAGTTTTCTACATACCGGTAGTTTCATTCCACAGGTGGTGGGGGGGGGCGGGGCTACGCAGGGCAGGAACTGGGCAGGGATCTCACCCTGGTGAGAACTGAACTGGGGGCACTCCCCAGTTCAGCATATGGGTCCACACAGGCCAGAACCAAGATTCAATACTCAGACCCCAGGGCTGCAAGACGCGTGCTAAACCCGTTGAGCCATCCCGGCATCTCCCACATATTATTTTTTAATTGATCATTAGATATTTAACTCAATACTTGTGATTTTTTTGATTTAACTCAAAAGCTTACTTATTAAGTAGGTGTTGGGTCTGTGTGAGTTTTTCCCACTACCCTCTTTTAGTAGAATGTTACATATTCTGTGACCTCTGAGAAAATATTAATTATAGGTTAACAGTTTTTAAGGCCAACACATCCAAACCAGTTACCCTTCTCCACATTTTTTTTGCTAACCCCGGACCTTCCTATTGTGTGGCCCAATGCTTCTGCTTCATATTTCTAGGTCCCAGATCTCAGGAGTGTGACAATACTTGGGGGTAGGGTATGAGGTGACTGTCTAGTTAGGGATTCAGATTACACGCACCCATCTTTCCTCACGATGCTTCTTTTTATTTCTCTTTTATTTACTTGTTTAACTTTTCTTCAAATTCTCTATGGCACAGAGGATGAAAACATGTCAGCCTAATAGGTAGGGTTTCCTACCTGAAAAATGTTTACAGACTTGAAGTTAGGTTAAAATAAACATAAAGAAGAGACATGAAAAGGAAAAAAAAAAAAATAATGCAAAGATTATGCTCCAAAAGGCTTAAAAAAGCCTCATGGTCACATGAGCCTATAGGAGAAAAGTTCATTTACTTATTTACACACTTTGTACCAGGTTCTTCATAGAGATTTCAGTGGTTTCCTGGCTTCTATTATACCAGCTTTCTAGCAAACAGGCTTCTAGACTAGTTATGTTGGGATATTATATGGATTGATGGTTTGAGAGTCCAAACTTTTAAATTAATTTTTATTATTTTGTCAGTACCAGATTGTCCACCTTACTATTTCCATTGCATTTTCCTCTCCATCACTGAGATGTTTGGTCCCTTGGTAACACAGAGGCTTATAGAACACCCAGTAAGGGCAACAAAATGGCACCCACATTGCAGGTTCTAGCAAATACACACATGCTTTAGTCTTAGTTTAAAGTATTTACAAACAACCCTAATACTTATAAAGTATTTATAAGTCAACCTTAATTCTGAAGCATGATTTTGAACAAAAATGATTTTAACTGCAATATGAGAATAAGTCTCTCTCTCTCAACCATCCAACGAAGACCTTGGGAAAAATGGTTAGTTACCTTGTTAAAAAAAGACGCCTTGTTTGCTTTGTATGTGGAAAACAGTGAAGGAGAGGAGAAAATGTGGTCTCTTCTTAGGAGGCAAATCCAGTGTGTCGGAATTTTTTTTCTCCGTGATCTGAGGCAATAAAGCGTTGGCCTAAGTGTATGAAGAACATACTCTAAGCCTAACAATGTATTTGCAAGTCTGGCTCAGAAGAAGGTAACACTTCAAAGAAGATGGAGAGTAAAGAACATCTAGGTTGAGGACTTTCCTAAGGATACATATTGTTTTTGCTACTTGATACCGTATAGCAATATCAAGAAGTGAAAGGACATTAGTAGGTCTGATTTGGCCATTTAGCTGCATTCTGTCCACTCCTGACTGTCTTCAAAGTTAAAATATCTATGTTCTAACTTAGAAATGATGCAGACAGAAACATCAAAAAAATAAACCCAAAGCAACCCCCCCAAAACCCCAAATCTATATAAACCATAAAACTCAGGATATTCCACTTTCTGTTTAAAAATACAATCACTTTTTTGAAATTTTGAAGATTTCAGAAGCACAAATATTTTCACATACCAAAAAGAATAAAATATTGATATTGGCACCAGGTCAGGCCCTACTCCTGGTTTTAAGTGGCTTTAATATTACCCTTCCCATGCCATATTCCTTTTTGCAAATTTTCTCCTTGACATCATACATTGAGAATGTGACCACAGGACAGTGTGTGTAACTTCTGAGGATAAAGACTCGAACCATGTTAAGTTGACTTCAGCCTCCATAAAACAACAAAAAGTGTTTTAAACCAATGAATTTGCTTCAGCAGTTTTAATGACCTCTAAATCACATATAGTAATAGCTTGATTGACCAGAATATTTTAGAAAGAGAATATAAATTGCATTTTATCCTGAATGTAGTTTTAAACTTAAAAAAAAAAAAAATTCAACCAATGTTGAAAATCATTGTAAAGTGAATTAAGGTATTTTCCTAGATGTGGTGTAAATACATAATGGACTACTACTTGGCCATAAGAAAAGACTAAATACTGCCATTTGCGACAACATGGAGAGATCTTGGGATTATCATGTGAAGCAAAGTAAGCCAGACAGAAAACCTCAAGAACCATATGACCTCACTCATCTGTGGGATATAAAACTCAACAAAAGAAAGAAACAAGACAAACATATAACAAACAAAAGTCCAGGGACACAGACCATGGTTCAGTAGTTTTCAGAAGGGAGAAGAAATATTGAGGAGGGAGCATCAAATATATGGTGATGGAAGGAGAGCTGACTTTGGGTGGTGAGCACACAATGCAGTAAATACATGAGCTTGGTGATTGCCTGAGGGAAGGGGAGGAGGGGGGAAGGAGAGAGGGAGGTGAGGTGGGAGAGGGCACCAGTATTATGGACACACTCAATAGTTTGGTGGTTACCTGGAGAGGGGGGAGAAGGAAGGAGGGAGAGGTGTGGGGGGAGGTGGGAGTGGGCACCAGATATATGGTGGTGAAGGGGGACCTGATTCTGGGAGGTGGGCACATAATGCGATGCATGGGTGATGTGATGTGGACTTGTACATCGGGAAACTATCTAATTGTTACCAACCAATATCACCTATTAAATTTAACAATAAAATATAATAATAAATACATGATGTATTATAGAACTGTATACTTGAAAATCACTATAATTTTGCTAACTGATATCACTCCTAACACATTTCATAAATAAACTGTAAACCATTAAAAATAATTAAGTACTAGTAAAAAATATATATATATATATTTTCTTGCCTTAGCAAATGAAGCATAATGAACACAATGCAATCTTTCTCTAAGGACTTTGGTTCTTGCAATGCCTCCAGCTTCTAGTGGTCTGATCTGTACACTCCACCCTCTCGTTTCAAGAACAACATATGAGGGTCAGAGAGCAAGCAGAGTACACAGAGTACACCCCAGAAGCTGCTTGAACTAGTTAATATACACCGTAGGCTGGTCTTCTTGGTTCTGCCTTCTCTCTGAGAAGTACATTATGGGTTACTTGATTTTAGAGAATTAAGATACTATATTTAGAATATATTTAAGTGTGTTGTTTTCTAAATTATACTGAATCACTATTGAAATGGATGCCTAAAAGTGATTCTGTGATTATGGAATCTCTTGTACAGAACTTCACAAAAAATCAGATTTCTATTTATCTTCCCTGAAGGCAGAGGAATGAATTAAATCAGCTCTATGTAATTTCTACAGCACTGTGATTCTAGAAAAGGTTTTTAAATAAAGTAACTACATTTAATTTAATTTTTTAAAAAGTTATATTATGTTTGATATTGTACTTATTACTACTTCACCTATTTTAAAATTCTTTCAGGGGAAGTCGGGATGGCTCAGTGGGTTATGTGCTTGCTTTGTAGCACCGGGGACCAAGGATCGAATCCCAGCCCCAACCCATGTGGACCCATATGCTGAACTGGGATGTGCTTCCCATGAAGGGGGTCCCCAGTTTGATTCTCATCCCCTGGTTTGGCTCCTGGCTTGAGGAGGCATGCCTCGCATGCCACAGCCCAGTTCCCTCCCTGCGCGCCCCTGTCCACCTGTGTGGGATGAAACCATGTTGAAAACTGATGATCTACAGCTATGAAGATTGCTCTGGGCCCTCCCCCTTCTCTCTGTCTCTCTTTGTCTCTGTCTCTCTCTGTCTCTGTCAAAAACAAAATAATTCTTAAAAAAATTATTTCAAAATATCCTGTCATTACCTATATTATAAAATAAGGGATAAAAAGTTTTGGAAACTCACATTGCTGAAAGGTAGAATTTAAAGCTACAAACCAAATGGCTCTCTAACGGGTTATAAATGTCCTCATATCTTCTCATTCCTCATTTAAAACGTAGCTTTACTTAGAATATATAAAACAAAATTCATAGCAATCCAAATTTAAGTTCCTAAATGGTTCACAATAACTCATTCTCCTTTAACACCTAACATTAGTTTGTCACATATCTACAAATATGTCCATTTCATTAGGCTCTACATTAGAGAAAGAAACTCAGTGTAAGATCTTAGGAAGTTCAGAGTTAGTCTGGTAGAAAACATTTCCTGAGTGTCTTCTCTGTGTGTCAGGCCCTAGTATTACAAAAACAGTGCTGTACAGACCAGAAAAGTTACTTCTCTTATGAAGCTAACTTTCCAATAAGGCAGGTAGGTTTAAAAACATCAAAAACAAATAAGTTAATGTCATATTCAGATATATGTGAGGAAGAAGATAAAGCAAGGTCTTGTGGTTTCCAGTGACCCGGACTTGGAGAGGGTATAGAAGGTGGCTTTAGCCATGATAGTCAGTGAAGTCAGCTCCTAGGGAGGTGGCACTTGAGTTGCAACCTGATTAATGAGGGGACAGCCCTGCACAGATATGGGGGAACCACAAATGCAAAGTCCTTGGGATGAAAGAGATCTTGGTATGTTCAAAGGACAGAGATAAGGGCAGAGTTACTGCAGCGTAGGTTAAGACAGGGGAGAATAGATGGAATAGAGGTCAGGGAGCAGGGCACAGGCCAGATCTATAAGCCTTCCAAGCATTTTCTGTCAGTTGCAATGGAAGTAGGTGGGCGGTTTTAAGAATCAAGACTAGCTTGATCTCATTAGTGCTTAGAAAGATTACTTTGTTCAGAGAACTAGCTGAGGAACTGGGAAGCAATGCTGGGGTTGTAGGAGACAAACACCAATTATATCTGCTCAAGGATAAATAAAGAGGGAAATATCAGGAGATTTGTGTAGGTAAAGTGGGTAGAACTGCCTGACATACAGAGCTGATGAGTCATTTGAAGAAAAGAGAAAAATCAAAAATTGCTTCTGGGTAGTTGTCCTGGGATACTGGCTGGGAACCACCTGGGTGTGGGGAGAAGAAACCAATTGTTCTGCTTTTGTTATGTTAAGCATGAGATGTTTGTTAGATATTCAAATGGAGGTAAGTCATACTTATAGCTATAAAGTACCTACTGTGGGCCAGATACTACTAATCAAAGTCTTTTTTAGGTGTAATAGCTAATTCACACTGCTCAGCTATAGCTGGAAGTACAGATTACTTTTATGACTGCTAAGGTTATAATAAAATGGCACAGTCTGAATTTGCCCACAGAAAACTTGGTTTCTATCTTTTTGTCTTTATCTATAAAATAAAAATAACAGTACTTGCAGGGCTGTTGCGATGATTAATAAAAAAAACAAAAACCAAACTGAAAACATTATGTAATATGCTACGCATATATAAACTGATATTATTGCAATGTGTCATTAATGGTACCCGAAAAAGAAAAAAATCAAAACATTTAGATTGATGTCAAATTTGTCATTTTTTTCTAATACATTTTAGTTATATAAATCAATGAATAGAAGTGAAGATTTACCAAATAATCAACCAAAGGAGATAAAATGGAAAATATAAACGAAGTAAAAACAACAACTGTTTCTGGCCAGAGATAGAAAGAAAAGTATTAACTTCCTTCTTGGAGAAAAAAAGTAGAAATAGAATAAAGACTTATTCAAATACTTGCTTGACAATGCCTTTATTGTAGAACTGAATTCCCAAATTTCAAGAACAATTAATTTTGTTATATTTTTGCTATAAGAAAATTTTGATTACGTAACACATAAGAAAGGTCTACATGTAAGAATAACGTATAGAGATATTATATCTATAACATACATTACATATTGGCAAAATGGTTTTTTGGTTCAAGTAAAGATATTTCTGATTCAATTAGAGTTATTTTTAAATTAAATTACTCTTCATCTGCTTTATTTCAGAATAATAAATGACCTCATTTGTAATTTAGGATGAGTTCACTAACAGTTATGTAAAATAATTGGTCCAATATTTTCAAAGGTCATGATGCAGGGTAATAACATATTTTAGGAAATTTGTATTTTTAAATTATTTTTAATGCCTTGATTTGATTTAGTAATCATATTAGCATCACGGATTGTAAATAGATGAAAAAATAACAGGGTAGATTCTGATGTCTCGACACGTTGTTAAGCTTTACTACATGGACATCATTGAATCTAGGGGGACAAGACAAAATGAAGAAAACTGAATTTCCAAGATAATATACATGTTACAGTATGTAATTAATACATAATTGTACCTATAAGCTTCTTTCCCATAAATTTTGGTAAAATAAGAGTAGGAAGCACACTATTACTGATGTTTAATAGAAATAGATTCAGAGCAACAAGAAAAACTGAATATTGTATTAACTATATTACTGAATTAAAAAAGAATTCCTAATGTCAAGAAGTCTCATTCTTTTTACTGCTATTGATATAAACTGCATGAAAAGACATATCTCCCATAATGGTAACGGTGTGATCAATTGGATTTCCTTCATTTATCCTTTCATCCAACTAATATTATTAATCCCTTACCACATCTTTCAATGTTACTAGACTAATAGAATAGCCCCAAAGGAACTTAATATCTTGGTTAAATCATCCAGTATCCCCAAGATTGCCATAACATTACTTTTGTAGATGGTTTGGTTCAATTTAAAGATGGTGAACTGGTTAAAGTTTTGACCCAATTTGCTTTTGAACTTAAGTCACTTGTACTATCTGTCCCTCAGAATTCACCTTGTGGGAACTGGGATGATACCCTCACCTAATCAGAGGCTTGTAGGAAGATGAAGTGAGATAATATATGTTCAAAAGGGTTAAAAATAAATTATGATAACATTTTCACAGTTTAAAAAAATGATTACTTCAGTTTAACGGGAAGTAATTGTGGCTGAGGTTACCACTTCAGCTGAATTCAAAATCCCGAAGTTAAGGACTGATGCATGGGAGCAGGCTTGTGAATCTGTTAGACAGGGAAAATGCTGGCCATTACTGCTGTAAAAATAGAGACACTGTCCTTAATGTATCCAATTGTATGACATGCTACGGAACAGTTGAGAGAATCAATACTTAGTGAGTATTGATTTTCATAACATACTCTTTTACCAGTGCTGCCTTTTTGTGAAGACGCAAAGATGAATAAACCCTGATTCCTGACCCCGAGAAGTTTAATTTTGTGAAATTCATTTTACAAGTCCACAGAATCTCAGATGCACAAAGAGGATGAGCCAGACACTCTGGAGGGCTTATTCCCAGCTGACATGCTGTGACTCTACTTCCAGATCACAGAAGGTAGCCACCAGTCTAACTAGCAACTTTGTAAGCATCCATCTACTCAATTCTGGAAACAGTGGAATAACAATAAATAGACTTATCTGTTGCTTATGGAAATCAAAGAGCATCACAGAATCAGCAATTGTTATGAAGATTATAATTTTACTTTTGTGCTTTGCTTCCTTTTATCCCCCAACTCAAAATGCTTGTCAGTTAATCAAGCAATTAAACCAAACATGTTTACTGATTTGGAAATTTTTTTTTTTTTCTTTTCTTACCAGAAGCATTTATATACAACAATGATGCATACATTTGGTAATGTGATAAATTTCTATAAGGGCAGGAGCTCAGTAAATATTTGTACAACAATTGATAATACATTGATTAGCTGAACCATTCTCTTGCTGGTTGAACAATAATTTTACACATTCAACTATGATTTCTCATAGAGTTGCTGTAAGGTTGAAAGGCAATGAGATAATGAATATAAGAGCAATTTCCGAAGTTAAAATGGTTCTACAAAGGGAAGAACATGCTCATATGATACCATAATTGGCCTCTAAGTTAGACAGGATAAAGCACAGCATGTGACATCTTTTGCTTCTGGCGATAACCTTTCTAAAGTATTTACAAGAATGAGATGCTTGTGAGGGAGCTAGTGAGCGCCAGGCAAAGAACAAGTGATTAAGAAATAGAGTATTATCTTTTCAATTCTGTAGTTTCAGTTTACCATTTTTTCCTTTTTGGAGGCACACTTTAGAAATGGTCACATCAGACAACAGTTCATAATTTAGTATTTTAGATGTTTTGCTGATATTTGTGTATGTTTTTAAATCACATTTGGTTTTTGGTATGATACTAGGAAGAGATATCCTGTCAATATTTCACTGTTTTGAAATAGAGTAGATGGCTCTTATCTTCAGAAGTTTTTTTTAAGAATTGGACATTATTTCTGATTTAAGTTGAAAAGCCGACTTCCACAAACATTAATCTGAAAGTACATAAAACAGGGTTTCTTAACCCGGAGCCCCTAATTTTTGAACCCCTAAAATTGCATGCCTCGTCTATTTGTGTCTGTGTACATTTATTTCTTAAGAAAGCAATCTCTAGCTTTCATAAATACACAAAGAGATTGTAATTATCTCCATATTAAGAATTATTGGTATAGAAAGTCTGCAACAATTAAATAGTTTATAACGTGTTTCATTCGTGGCTCAAGGGTTCACGTTCTTTTCTTCCTTCTTTCTATTTACATTCATTTAACGAATATTGACTGAATGAATACTACGGGCTTAGAGCAGCAAATTAGAGCAGCAAATTACAGCAGTGAATAAAATGTACAAAGTCCCTGCTGTTCTCATTAGACATTTATTCTAGAGGGTAGAGATGGACAAAAACAATTAAAAATATGAAATCAGGTAGCAGCAAGTGTCATGAAAGAAAATAAAGCAGAGTTGGGGGTAGAGCGTGATGGATGGGGTAGGATAAAGTGTTAGGGTCTCAGACAGGAGGTCAGGGAAATCTCTCTGGTGAGTTGACCCGAAAGAAGGGCAGGAGGAAATTATATACAGATCTAGGTAAAGAGCACTCCAGGTACCTTTTTAGGCAAGATTTCATATTTAATTTTTCATGCTGGCTTTTCTCTTGCACATGGCTCTACTTCTCTTACTACTCTTTTTGGCTGTTTTCCTTTCATAGGCCCCATGGATGTGGGTTCGTGCTCTCAATTTCCTCTTCTGTAAAACAAGGGTGTTTGATGAGCTGATTCTTTAAAATATTAACATGCTGTGGTGCCTATTGTTGTTTTATTGTTTTTGTACACTTCATATGTTTTAAAGTCTTCTCAAACGTAGAAATAATCTGGCCTAAGCCATAAATTCTGTAATTAATCCACCCACCAAAGGTTCAGAAAGAAGTAAAATGTATGTTCTTTGCTTCTGAGAGCTTAAAATCTGATAGTGATATACTTCCTGGAAAGTAAACTGCTCTGTGGTTGCATCCAAGTGCAGGTGCATTATTCTTATTTTTGGCAGGTGATTTTTATCGGCCCCTAAGTCTGTCTGAAGGTTGTACACTGGCAAAGGCGTAGTCTCATCAAGCTATAAGGAGATCCAGGATCAATACTGCTCCTTTGAAACTCATGCTGGGGGAAACACTGTGTGTGGGAGGATTTGAGTAAAACTAATGGCAGACAATTACATTCCAGCAAAAGTACTGTTTTTTCTTTTGAAACAATTTCTATAGCTTTTAATGACAACACTCTAGAAAAGAGACTGGTAACAACTAATAGTAAAAAGGAAAAGAGAGGAAAGAAAAAGAAAGCCCTCAAGCAATTGGGAAGCTTGAAGTGTGCTACCATATATAATAGAAACATTCAGAATTGTCTAGTCCAAGCTTGGCCAGCCTGCGGCTCATGGGCCCTTCGTGGTCCAGGACACCTTTGAACGTGGCCCAACACACGTTTGTAAACTTTCTTAAAACATTATGAGATTTTTTAGGATTGTTTTTTTTAACTCATTAGTTATCATTAGTGTCAGTACACGTTATGTGTGGCCCAAGACAATTCTTCTTCCAATGTGGCCCAGGGAAGCCAAAAGGTTGGACAATCCTGGTCTAGCCTCTATTGTCTTCTACCAAATTGAGACCAGTCCACAGGCAGGAATGAAGTCAGGGAATGTGCATAATGCAGCTGTGAATGTCATTCACACTGGGTGTGGGCATGTGCTATGCCTTTAGCTAAGAAGGGTTGTTGAAACACAGGTTAATGGGCCGCAGGGATAGTCTCTGGGCCCAAGAATTATGTTTTTATTATTTTTTATAGTTCCTCGGTGATGCTGATGCTGATGCTGCTAGGCTGTGTTTTAAGAATTGTGTGTTTAGAGAATTCTCAGCTAATCCCTGATTGGAGAGCTACCACTGGGCCACACAGTGTGTCATGGTAGTTGGGATGTTGTAAAGGGTCCTCACAGAACACCGTGAAGCAGGGTAGCCATGTTACGGACTCTAGAAAGCAAAACAGGCAGATTCATCTTCATGTATGCAACTGATGAAATGCAAGGCACTTTTCAGACAACACGCAGCACTGAGAGTATTGCCGCAGGGAGGAACAGACCCCATTAAGGCCAGCAGAGAGCAGCTCGATTACATCTGTACCGGAAGTATGAAGGACAAAAGTCATCCATCCAATTCTGTAATCACAGCAAAAAAGAGATCAGCTAAGTTGTCAGCTGAGCAATCTGTCAATAGGCAAAATAATAAAATATCTAAATTGTTTGCCATTCTATATGCCAGGTAGTATTTATTTTACCAATAAAGAGATCCTTTAAATGGAAATGTACCAGATCAAGAGGACACATTCGGCAAGAGTGAATTAAAAGAGTTTATTTGCTTTTACTCTGTGCATTACAAACTAAAAACCACTTCTGATCTTGAAGAATCTAAATATGATTGATGAGCTATGACAAAACAAAAATAATGCCCCACATCTTACTCTTTGTACTAAATATGAAGTAATACATGACAGGTAATAGGAAGTACCTTATTTACAAATTATTTAATGCTTATACTAAAAAAAACTACTACTTCATATTTCAGAAAAAAACATATTTAAAATTCATAGCAAATTTGGAGGAAATTCTGGAAAATTCTATATGAATAGAATAGCAAGAAAAGTGAACAGTTTGGTCAGGCAAGGCCTATACAAATGTGATAGTTTATGAATCAACTGACTAGTCTATGAGGCCAGTTGTTTGGTCAAATAACTGGCTAGATGTAGCTATGAAGATATTTTTTTAGGTGAGAGAAATGTTTAAATTTTAAGACTTTCAGTAAAGCAGATTATTCTTCATAATGTTGGTGGGCCCCATCCAATCACTTGAAGGCTTTAAGATCAAAGACTTTTCCTACAGAAATTTTCCCAAAGAACAAGAAATTCTACTTTATGACTGCCACATAGGTAATGGTGAGCACCTTTGGGACCGTTTATGCACACACCTTTCTCATGCCAAGATTCTCAGTGAAGACTTCCTAACCGTTTCTCTATTGAAGTTTACTTGGCCTGCTATGCTCACAGTCAGCCGACAATTTTGACTCACAATTTGCCAATTTTTTGCAATGTTTTCATCAGTTCTGCTTGCTACTGGCTGCTCTGACCTCCCTTTAACAGTGACTCTTTTTCTCCCCTAAGGGAGACTAACATATCCCTGATTTCACTTCCACTCTTCCCAAGTTTAACAAGAAATTTAATGCTCATTGCTCTAATTCAAGCTCTTACATTCTCACGATGGCACACAAAAACACACAACAACAATAATGAACACAACTCAGCAAGACACCACCATATGTTGACACAAACACAGCTGTGAGACACTGATATGCCAAGGCCATGAAAACTTACCAAGTTGTTTGTATAGTGCTACTAATGTAAGCACACAATGGTAAGTTCATGAACTTGTCAGACCTCATATGTTGAATTTATTATATACCAAGCACAGTTTAAGTGTTTTATATACATTAATTCATTTGTCCTTACAACTTATGAAGAAGATATTATTAGCCCCATATTAAAGATGAAGAAACTGAAGCAAAACGAATATTAGAAAACTATGTCACAGACTAGGATGTTGAGTTGGGATTCAGTCCCAAAACCACATACTGCTCCACTGATGACATGCTACACTGTCTTTGCAATGTTTGCTTTTCTGATATAATCAATCATAAAGAAAGGGGTTGTATACTTATGCCTTTAAGCCAAATCCATGCTCTCCAGTTTTTATAGCCTGTAAGCTGAACACTTTTTGATGTTTGAAAAGCAATAAAAGAGGAAGAATATATTGTGGCACATGAATATTATGTGCAATTGAAATTTTAGTGTCCACAAATAACTTTTTTGAACACATCCGTATTGATTGGCTTATGTATTGTCCATGCCACTTTTGCAATGCAATAGCACTGAGTAGTTGCAATAGAGACTGAATTGCCCATAAAAGCTAAAATATTTACAGTCTGAGCCTTTATAAAAAGTTTTCTGACCCTTGACTTAGAACAATAATTAATTATGTGAATGTCTATGTTCTGACACATTTCTCAAAAGAAATTCCAAAAGAAACCAGTTTCAGTAGTTTATGTTGTAGTGATTTGATTTGGCATTGCTTATGTTACATTAAATGCTTTCTCATGCATATAATAACATATATCCATTTATTCAACAAATGTTTAATTCATATATGCCAGACATTGCTTGTAGAAAAATTAAAAAAAAACAACTAGAGAGTATAAAGAGCAAAATAAAAAAATTATAGTATCTTTACTTTACAGTTTTCATGCTCAAAAAAAAAAAATCTATGTAGTGCTTTGTACATCATTAAGAGATCAATAAATCTTTATTAGTAATTAACTTTGTTGTATTTTGCACATATGACGTGTTTTTTGTTATATGATGAATGGTTCCATATGCTTATAAAGAGATAAAAGAAAAATCATGTAGAGACAGCTTTATGATGGAAAAAAAAAAAAAAAAGTAAAACACTAAATGCAACTAGAAAGAGGCAATAGAGCCTTGTGGCTGAAGGCAGGTCCTGTAGCCAGACTGTCTGCCTCCAAATCCTGTTACACCACTTCCTTCCAACCCGAGTTATACACAGAAGCACTTGGTTAGATGGATCATCCAGTCACTCTCTCTGGCTTCAGTTTCCTCGTCTGTAGACTTACATGCTTGAGATGAAAGGGTTTGTAAGATCTCAAAGGATTTTATGAACGTAAATGTTCACAGTAAGAAACAGATCCCATGCCTTTCAATTTTTAACATTTCTATTAAGAGACATTGTTTGGTGTGGTATAAGATACCAAGCAGATAAGAACAAGGTCAAATAAATATTTATCACTGACTGAATGAACACTCACCAATGCTTTGTATATTAGATGAATTTCCTTGTTCTTCTTTTAAAAATAGAATGCTCATTCATGTGTGAGTAAGCACTTTGGTCCTTTTATTTTATTTTGTTTAAGTTAAGAGGTTAATATATAATAGTGAAGATAATTTTGATTATTAGTATCAAAGATAAAGCTGATTAGTTAAAGCTGAGTGATTGCTTATTAAATAAAAATATCTGGAAATTCCCCTTTTAGTTTTTAAATCAAAATATGATTTACTTAGAGATATGTAGAAATGGGTAATAGCTCCTTTTGCATAAATATTTTTTAATCTAGAGTTTGAACTTTTATTATGCCAATTGAACAGTAATATGAAAATAATTATTTTAATAAAGACTAAATATGAAATATGTAGTCTTTTGAGAGACTATCAAGACACTGCATGAGAAAATATTCACAAGTCTTCATTTAAAATAAAGTTTGTCTTGTTAAACATGGATTTATTTTTAAACTGTAGCTTCTGGGGGTAGTTGGCTTAAGGAAATTGGTTAAAATACTTATCAATTAAAGGGCAAGTTTCTATTACCTGTGTTGGCTGCTGAATACCATGTGTATGCACAGGTGTGTGTGTGCATGTGTGTGTAAGCACTTATGCAAAACACATGAGCCATGGACACTGGCTCATATTCACATACACATACCTAGGAAGGCATTGGATGGAAAAGGAAATAAAGGGAATCGTTTTGTCCAGCTAGCTTCCTAAGCAAATTTACTTGTATGGTATACATATAATTGATTAGCCAGTCATTATTATTTCATTAATATACAGACGATACATGGTCTTTTAGAAAAGAAGAATCATTCGGTAAGGCAATTCTGTGATTAAAACAATTAATGAAATTTGTGGCCAGAACATTTATAACACTGACCACACACCTACCAATAATATCAGTATTCTCAATCACCCAAGTAAATGCCTCATTCTTCAGAGAGGCTAAACAAAAACTGAAATGTGCTGAAATTTACTTAAAAGTTATCTTAGCGAAACAACAATGAAGTCCCACAATAAATCCACTTAATCAGGAGGAAATCAATCCCCCCCCCACCTTTTTAAAAAAAAAGTACTACACAAATTTCATGTCCCAGATGATATTACCCTGCCTTCTTAACTGTCTTTGTTAACACAGATCGCTTTGCCCTGAATGGAGGGTTGCAGGTGGCCTACTCTTTGAGGCTGTAACCAAACAGTTTACAGTTCTTAGAAGAGGAGTTCCCAGGGGAGGAAGTACAGATGGACATTCCGGTTTGGGGTTTCCGATCATCCGAAGAATTTTTTAATGAACAACATATTTGGTACTATTTTCTGTGTCAGAAAATTAGTTTGAATTCAC
The DNA here is from genome assembly GCA_004027555.1 of Craseonycteris thonglongyai. NCBI lineage: Eukaryota > Metazoa > Chordata > Mammalia > Chiroptera > Craseonycteridae > Craseonycteris > Craseonycteris thonglongyai. The sequence goes on from PVKE010003206.1 coordinate 15,828, forward strand.
ATAATACTAGTAAATAGTTGTGTGTTTTTTTTTTACCACCTTTTACTGCTTATTTACTTAAAACAACAAAAGATTATTTTGCTAAAGCCCCTTCCAACTCTAAAGGACTATACTATGTAAGTCAGTGGCACAGTTCTCAATTTACTCAAGGATGGCTGGGAGTGAAATAGGCTAATGGATTTGTCCCTGGCCACAGGCTTCTCCACATTTCAGCCCCTGGGGATTCTGGCCACTAGCCCTATTGAGCTTTTTGTTTTAGTAATTGGCCACACTCTTTCACTTCAGATCTTCAACCACGATGTTTACTCTGCCTGAAAACTCATTCCTCATCCCTTCACTTGGCTAATTCCTATTGATTAACATCCTTTCATGTAACATAGTTACTGGTACCTTGCTTATGCCAACTTCTAGGCTGTGCCTAAAGAACACTTTCCTAGGAAGTCATTCCTAGTACTTCTAATTAGTTCGATCCTCTTGCTACATGCTCCCACAGCAACCTGACTTCTGTTACAGCCCTAAACATATTATTGTCTGTCATGGCTCGTTTCATTGTCTTACCAGCGTGGTGTGGGCAGGAAATGGGTCTATCATCCTCACCTTTGTCTGTTTCCAGGCCCTAGCACTGTCATTAAGTAGCTGCTGAAAGATTCATGTGACTGAATGCTAAAATAATTCCCAGAGTATTTAGTATAGGAATACATACAAATAGAACCACCTTAGAATTAAAAAATACTGAAACAAACATGTTTGGTTTGAAATTTATTTATGTGCCAAATTTGTGAGCTCAGTTCATTTTTTTTTTTTTTTACCACTGATACTTAGGTTACTGATGAAGTTCAGACATGTAGAAATGAAGTTGGAAATGAAATATGGTAGTTCAGGTGTGTAGAAAATGACAAGTTTAAATCAGCGAATGTTATCACTTCAAGTGAAATTAGACATATGAGTATATATGAGGGCTCTCTAGAAGAAATTCAGCCATTGTCAATATAATGAGAAAGGTTACACGCTGGATACTTTCCAAATAGCCTACACACACACACACACACACACACACACATGTACGTAAATCATGAATCATTATGCTGTACACTTAAAACTAATTTCATGCTTTATATCAATTATATCTCAGTTAAAAAAACCTTGGGACGGTTGTATTCACAATCATCACTTTGCTATATAATTAGTTAAAAATATATTTTTCAGAGCTTAATAATTACCATAAAGAACTAATAATTCAATGTTCTAAATCTTACAATTACATTTTAAAAACATATTTTGATATCTGAACTGAAACTAAAACAAAATCTATCTCACAACAAATAATCATTGATTTGTTGTCTGTATTAGTCACTTTGGGCTGCTAGTCTTGTCAACACTGGGTGGCTTAAACAACATAAATTTATTTCTCAGTGTTGTGAGGCTGGAAGTCCAAGATTAAGGTCCAGCAGATTTTATTTCTAGTGAGAACTCTTCTTGGCTTGCAGATGATTGTGTTCTTGCCGTATCCCCACATGGCCTTTCATTTGAGTACATGGCCCAGAATGAGAGAGCAAGTTCTCTGGTTATCTTCTAGGGAATCAGGCTCACTCTTAGGACATCATTTAACCTTAATTACTTCCTTATTCTAAACACAGTAACATTAGGGGTTAGGACTTTAATATACAAATTTTGAGGGGACCCAACTCAGTCTGTAGCCATATAATTCTAGAACATCATTTTAGGTAATTCAGCAGTAAGTATTCCTTTGGCATGCACAACACAAAGCAGCATTGATTCATTAAAAACAACAAACAAAAAACATTTCTTTTTCTGTTAAGCCCTGTTATGAGAATGCAGAAGAGATTATTCTTTTGAAATTTGGAATAATAGTCACTGACTTGGCATTATTTTCACAGGAATTGATATTATCTGGCCAGATTTCATACAAAGCATTTCCTCTTGAACTTTTAATGTAATCTTATTCAGACTTTTGGACCTGGTCAGGAACTTAGAAATTGTCAAGTCCAACTCCCTTATTTAAAGATGAGGAAATTTAGTCTCAAAAAGCCAGAGTTGCCTGCTTGCCTTAGCAAGTTATTCAAATCCTTTAACACTTTGCCTCAATCAACATTTTATCAAAAGTATACTTCCTTCTCCTGCACTGTATATTTTCACCATACCAGATTACTTGGCAATTACCTTTCAAAGTACTGATTGAAACCTCTCTAGATGTTTTTGCCTGCACTCCCCAAACAAAATTAATTATTCATTTCTCTCTTTAGAATTTTTCCAAATGCTTGAATATCAGTTCTCAAATTATAGTAATTTATGTTAATTTACATTCTCCATTAAATTATGAGCTTCCTGAAATCAGTAACTAGGCTCTATTTATAGTCAACAGTCCTCTGACCATATAGTATAAGATCTTAGTAATGATTTTCAAACTTCCCCATTCCTGAAGGTTAAGTGGCTCATAGATGAAATGCAAATAAGAGAAATTTGGTTCTCTTGACTTCCTGATTAATGATCTTTTCACCCTAGATCACAGGTCACTCTTAGAATTTTAGTTTTGGAGTTCTAGAAAGTCTACTGGGGCGAAGCACTTCATATGCACGTCAGAAAGGCCTCAGAAAAGTCTTCCCTGAGTCAGAGGTTAATCCTAATTCACTGTCTGACCCCTCCATGTTTCAAATACACTATGCTGGAGAAAACTGTCATGTTTCTTATCTGGCAAATTTACCCCAACTATTCAAAACACCAAAAGTCAAGTTGGACTTGTCCTATTAAGACTCCGTCTTGTGAAAGAACTATGTGAGGCCTGACCATGATCACGTTGTGAGATGCTTTATAGAAAAATCACTGATGCCCCAAACAGATTAAAGGTCAATGAAGTTAAGCCTGGGGCAATTGTTCTGTGAACTCTGGCACATTCCTTCTGTTTTATTGCTCTTGGCCCTTCTCTTGTGGCTTAACAAGGCTTGTGAAATTCTGAATAAAGTTATAAGACAGGTTGATTCTCCTTTTGTGAATCAAATCCTGATTCTTTCCATCTTCAGCTTTCTTGAGAATTACAATAGTGGATATATTTTTGCAAAAGATATTCTGACCTCCTATTAAAATTGAGATGGATAAATACACCATCCCCCCCCCCACCCCAGTGCTGTATGAATGTACTGAATTAATAATCTATTAGAAATTTTGCAATTCTCTGATGATGAAAAAATGCTTGGAAGAAATTAGAAGACGGCCACTTGATAATAAAATAATATAAATTCCACTTAGGGTACACATTTTATAAAAATACCTGTATTATATTGTCATAAGTTAGGTATCATCTTAAAAAAGATAAGAACTTTCTGAGAATCCCCAGATAAATCTTCAAAGGCTAATCTTACTATAACATTTTGCTTTATAGCAAACATTCTGCTACCCACCTTAAGTTTTTCTAGAACTAATAGAAGATTCTAACTTACTAATTAGTTGAATCCACTGATATCAGAACAGGTCTCTTTTCCACATGTTCAAAATATACATATAAAATATACCCTT
>PVKE010003206.1:19458-74485 GCA_004027555.1 Craseonycteris thonglongyai
AAAAAAAAACAAAACAAAAAAAATAATAAGTAACCTTAAATAGTAAATAAATCTTAACATAAATTTTTATATTGAAATGGATATATTTTAAATGTGTATATTTACTAGATATTACTATCAAATATTTATATTAGTAATACAGATGTTAAATCAATATTAAAGAAAGTTCATAAAAAATAAAATATTAAGAACTTTATTAAAACTCTAATTAGACTTTGATCTCAAAATATTGGTTTTGTTTCCTCCAGATTAGTGCTACTGACAAGGATATGTGCTGTCTGGGTACAAGAAATGGCAATGGGCTATGATTTGCATTTAGTCCCAAAGTGCACTATTTCATTGGTATTAATTTTTTACATGCTTGCTTAGCTGCGTGAATTATTATTAATTTGCCTCCCACATTTTCTTCTTCTGGTTTACAGTAGGTGAAATCAATGTAATAAGGCTGTTTTATTTTAAAAAGTAAACATTATTACTTTTTAATCCATTATAGTTTTTCTTTCTCAAGTACCCCAATCACAAAACACAAGGTTAGAGAAAAAATGAAATACTGCTATTTGTGGCAACATGGGTGGATCTTAAAAACTAAATGAGACAAAAAACATTGAGAACCATGTAATTTCAGTCATAGTTGGAATCATATATAACTGAAAGCAACACATAAGCAAGACAAACAAATGAACAAAAACTGACTGGCACAGACAACAGTTTAAGGGTTACCAGAGGGTAAGGGGGAGAAGGGAAGTAGAAAAGGGTAAACGGGGTCAAATATATGGCGATGGAAGGAGATTTAGCTTTGGGTGGTGAACACATAAAGCAATCAATATACAGATGATATATTATAAAATATATACTTGAAACCTGTACAATTTTATTAACCAATGTCACTGCAATAAATTTAGCAACAACAATTAACCAAAAATACAACAGGGTTACAATACCCTTGAAAGTACAACATAAAATTCCTGCTAAGGAAGGAGCCACATTGAAATGCTAACAGAGAAGGGAAGTAAAAAAGAGGTGGTGAGTAGAAAACATTTCCCTTTTATCTGAACCTAAGCACCGAAGATACAGTACTCATTTCTTCTAAATTTTCTTCCTTTTCTCTTTTTGTATATACTCCCTGATGAAGTTATTCAAATTAAGACTATTACTTTGCAAGTTCATGGATATTTGTTTGCAAAATTACTTGTAAGGTAATGTGTGTTTGATCACGCAAGAGCAAAACAGTTACAAACCATGTTCTAATACAGTATTTGTTCTATTTTCTCTGCTGTCTCACAGATCCTGCTCCGTAAGTTGATTCAGCATCCTTGGCATTGATGCAGTTTGTCTTGTATCCTTAACCCATCAATTTGATTTTATTGGGTAATGTTACACTCACGTAATACTATACAAATCTGGGCAAATGAGTTTGGCTTCAAAGCCCTGGAAATGAGATTGCGTGAAAAGGGCTCAGTTCTGCTGGGGTGGGCACCTGCAGCTCTGTCTGAGGTCAGTGGGGCCCTTCACTATCAGAAGAGGTAAAGTTTATTTTTAGCAGGTTCAGCAAAACACGGCTCAGTTTAATTGAACACCAGAGATGAAATCTCAGTAAATCCAGCGATGTTGACAGTTTTCTGGAGCAGCAGTCCTAAAACCAGTTTTGTGACATCCAATGGTGTCTTCCATTGTTTAATAAGTTTTGCAAAATTCTTTTAAAAAATGTTTTTAATTTAACTTAAGTTTTTATCAATTGTTAAATTTATTGGGTGACATTGGTTGGTAAAAATGACATAGGTTCCAGGTGTGCAATTCTATATTACATCTTCTCAAAATACACTTAACCATTTATTATCAAAAAATTATATAAAATAAAATATACATATGAGCCATGCCATCATTTCAGGAGAAAAGATGGACAGAGTCATGAAGTTAAGTAATGAGAAACCATTGTAACTTTTAAGGTTGAGGACCATAAAGATCAGGAGGATAATATTTATTCTGTGTGATCTCTTTTCTTTTATAAATACAGTAGTGTAATTTTTTTTCATTGTGCAAGCAATCCATATCTTAAACAATTCTTAAATGCAGAAAACTATGAAGAAAATAATAATAGAAATCCATCATTTCATTGCCCAGATATAAACATTGTCAAGAGTTTGGTTTGTTTCCTTCTTTGTATGCTGTTTTACATCATTGGGCTCAGGTACAATTTCTTCATTTTATGAATTAAAGGTACTGAAGCTCAGAGAAGAAATTAGTCCAAAGTTCAAAAACTGATGACAGAACCAGAACTTGGACTTAGTTCTTATTCCAAGTTATTGCTTTTTCTGTGACACAAATGGCAGGGGATATATTACTATAAATCGCTTTCCTTTGATGTGGAACCTAAACTTATTAATTAAATTATTTTCATGTGATTGTCCTACAAAACCAAAAGGAAAAAACAATCACCCCAATACCATGCAAAACAATCCTACAACTTCATTTGCAGGATCCACAAAATCTAACCTTGCCAAGCATGCTCAAATATTTCTGTGTTCAGTGATGGCAAAATTGGATTTCATTTGGATCTCTTTATATTTGGCACCCAAAGGATAACTTGAACGATCAAGAACAAAGCTGTATGCTGTGCAGCATTTGCTTTACTTGGCTAAAGGAAACCAGGTACAAAGGTACATACTGTTAACTCTTTCTGTATTCTAAGAAGTTCTCTGAATTTGAAAGAAATTTCGACAGTGGTTTCTTTGTTATTTTGACTTTAGCGTTAGCAGGGAGAGAGGGTGTGTGTGTGTGTGTGTGTGTGTGTGTGTGTGTGTGTGTGTGTGTACTCATGCCCAGGTGTGATTTTGCTCAAATGTATGCTTTCATCTCCTCCTATTTTTTCTGTGATCTCTCCTTTCAGATCTTGGATAATACAGGGCTAGACTCCAGCTCTAGAGAAAAGGTAGGAGGAGCTCAAGGGAAGCCTAAGAACAACTAATATGGCGGTGTCTGGTCCAGATACTCAGTGACAGGCTAATTTCTACATGGAGTGTCAGCCCATCCACTTTCTCTTCAGGTTGCTCACCAGTCAAGTATTTGGGTTTTTTTAAATAAGTTTCCACAACTCTGGGTAATGCCACTCGTAGTACTCCTTTACTTTGGTGGCCCTAAGTACTGGCATATAAATTTCTAAGCTTATATGGATTTCCTTTTTGGAACAAGGTTGGGTAATTTGTAAATTTATCACATTCTAGAGACTTTTCCCAAATCTTTTGAGTCAATCAAACAAAACACTTTTCTTCTAATTCAATAAAAACATGTATATTCTATGGAAAACTGTCTCATATCTCTAATTCACTTACCTATAAACTGTCAAAACAGTACAAAGTAATGTTGTCTAAGAGACTTTGAGTTTGTCCAACAGTAATTGCCAAGTTTTTCCCTCATATTTGATAACATCATACTTTGCCAAGCATTAAACTCTTGGTATGTTTGAGACTGCATGGTAAATCTGTGCTCAAAGACTTCCAAAACTTTCTTCAACTGAGACAAATGTCTTCCTGTTCTGATACTTAATTTACATTTAATCCAATATAATCCTTAGTGATCCAATTCCATTTTTAATTTCCATTTCACAATCTCTATCTTATTACTAGCTTTCATGCAGGTGAAGAGAATGCCCTAGTGGATATCTTTGTAGACACACATTAAGAGGAAAATATTTTTGAGTTAAATGAATTACCTTTGTCCTTTGGAATAGAAAGAAGCATGCCAGGTTACAGAATGCAACCAGCCAAGTGCCCACATGGCTTGCTAATATCTAAAATGACTATGAGGAGCTGACCCATCCCCTAGAGTGGTATGTATGTTTATGTTATCCTCCCTTGTAGGTAGAACTACTGACCTCATTTTGCTGCAAGATACTACTATATTTGGGGTTCCTCTGGAAGGTCAAATGATTCTGGGCTTTCATCCTGCTATAGGTGTGATCCTCCCTCAAGTATAAGACACCTTTGAATACATCGGAAACATGAATGCCAGATGCATAAGGTGCCACAAGGTTTGCTTTTGAGAATCTTGGAGTCTGCTTTCCTCAATTAACCACTTACAACACCTTCATTGTATACCACTGAGCAAGCAGTTTCGAGACGGTGTGGCTTCTGGGTTTCCAGACATGTGTCATTTCCACCGCATATTTAGTAGCACATAACTGCCTGAAGTGGGGAGACTGGAATGTGAGGCATGTCTCACTGAGGGGTAGGGTTTTTAATTTAAAAAAAATATATATCCTTCAATTGCTAATGGAAACATCAACCTCCCAGACCTATTCTCAAAAATAAATAAATACAAGAAGTTCCTCATGTGAGAGGCACATTAGGGACGCAAGATATTCATTTCCATGAAGTCACTCACAGCAGGCCTGTCTGGAAAAATGCTTTCATCTTCTGCAAAGGGGGGGAAAAATGTACCAGCAAAAGGATTTAAAGACCAAGACTTTGAAGTAGAGGGTGAAGTGGGAAAAGTGATCTTTCAGTCAGGTGAATTTGGGCCAATCCTGATTAGTTTCTACTCAACTTCAACGCAATGTGTACTTCATAGAGACCATAGAATTATGACTTGTAGAGAAGAATTCCCTACATCTCATCTAGCAGTGTTCAAATTGGGTTACCCAGAGTCCTGCGGTTCCCACAGGGATCCTAGGGTGAAGAGGGTAGTAGTAGGTAACATACTGCTTCAGCCAGAACAGCTCTGCTTTTATCTGCTTCATGGATTGTGGTCTGCTTTCATTCATTGAACATATATCCAGTGAGCATCTCCTATGACGTGCCTGGCATTGTTTCAAATGTGGTGATGTGATAGTGATCAAGATAGACATGGCCTTGACCCCATGGAGCCTGCAGTCTATAGAAGGTTCTTTGTGACTGGTGGGGCGGATGTATAGCAAGGTTCCACTGGTAAACCATGAGTGGTGTTCCAACACCTCATTTTGAGGATGAATAAATGGAGACCCAGAGAGCTAAAGCCTCACAAGTAATTAACTGAAATAGTTGGGGATAGACTCAAGAGGCCTTGGTTTTTATGGCAGTTCTCTTTCGCCCAAGTTCAGACAGGAAGAGAAGAAATGATAAAATTTAGAAATCTGCTCAGCTAGAGAGGATGTGAATTTCAGTCCAGGAACTTCCTGTCTTATCTCTGTTCTATCCTTCTGAGTGCTCTCTCAAGATGAGATCAAGGCTGTACGCCCATCCTTGGACACAAGCCTATGTACGGGCCTTGTTTCTTCCAGACCAAAGTCTCCATTTCCCCTCCAATTGGAGGTCATCTGGCTGAAGTTGATTCCAGGAGCTTTCCCATCACTCCCTCTCTGTTCAAATGGCTCCTTCACAAAGTCCAGTCCCTGTGGAATTGTTCAGGCTATCTTGCATTCTTTGCTGCATCACGTCACTTCCTTCCTTCCTTCCTTGTGTGCACCAGGAACACTTTCTCTCTCACCCCCATTCCCGCCTACTCACCCTCCCAACCATGAACTTTGCCTCTTTTCCCTTTCCTCTCAATGTCACCCTGGAGGCTACGTTACTGTATTTTGTAATGCTGGAAAGAAGAGAGGCAAGATGAAATGCAGTTTATTTTTCTCTTGATTCTGCACTTGTGCCTTGTTCTTTTATTCTCTCTTTAAAATTACTCACTCTTTTTTAATCTGGGGATTTAAGGTTAGACCTGGCCACTGGTCAGGCCTGCTGTGTACTCCCTTCCCCCGCCATCTGCGATCCTGTCACCTGTTAGCTTGCAAGGTCAGATCTGATCAGGCGTACACGAAAAAGGGTGACCTATGCTGTTTGTCACTCAGGATGTGGAATGTTCCTTAGTCAGCCCAGACCTTGACCTGCTGGGACATGAAGCTCAGAGAATTGCTGGCCAGGATCCTACACTGTCCTTAAAGATCCCGTAATACATTCAGTGTCCTGTTCTCGAGAGCTGCCTGCATAATGGCTCACACACTCAATCCTCATTAGGGGGCCTACTGGAAGGAAAGCAAAAGGTAGTCTCCACCTATCTAAGATGTCCTCCTTATAAACATTATTTCTTTATTACAGGAAGGAAGAAAAGAAAAAAAAAAAAAAGAAGAAAAAGAAAACCAGGTTTGTTTTCTTTATACAGTCTAGGGCATTGAATCTTTTCTACATCCTTTGAAATCCTCAAATCAGGTTCTCTGTAATCTTTAGTGAGCACAGTTTGTAGTAGAAGTGACACCCTCTGTAATTTATTCAACTAGTTCATGTCTTTGTTTCACCTGGATGGGGTACTTGAGGGTGAATTCAGCAAGCTGGGCCTACCGCCTGGCACCAGGGCAAAGAATCCAGGATAGGAGAGTGTCAAGATTTTTTAAGTTTGCAAATGAGGATGATGCAATGTTATCAGGACAAGAGCCTTGAGAAAATTTCCAAGTCAAAGAGAGATTTTACAGAAATAAGCATAGGCTTTCATCTAGCTCCAAATCTTATAAATAATTGTGTGGGATTTGCATAGTGTTTATGGCTTTAGGACTATTATCTGTGTGTAAAAACAAGTATATTTGGTCAAGGACCAAATCTTTGACCCTGGTTTAAAGTGGCCACTGTGTTCCAAACAGCTGATTTTATTCCAGTAATATATAACTCAGAATGGAAAAGAAAATTAGAACTGATTTCTTGGAAGAAATGATAGGGACTTTTTTTTAACAGATAATGTTTTGATCCCCATTTGAAAGCTGAGAGATTAATGTCTCGCTGTGATAAAGTGCTCTTAAGTGGCATACCGGTAGTTATCTCCTGGGCCAGTATATTTTCCATTACACCAAATCCAAATTCACGGGCTATCCCTTTCTTTCTTTCCTTCCCCACATCCCTATTTTTCTTTCCTAACAGCTTTGGCACCTTTTCCTTCAAGGTAAGGACATCTCTGGCTGATTTCGGTGTTGTCTTTATAGCTCATGGGGTGGCACAATAATAAGGTCAAGTTCTTATTTGCTGCAGAGAAATTGTGAAGGACCTGAGGTTGACAGAGTGGGATATTAGTTAACTGAAAATGCAAGGCAGTTTTTTCCTATGTGGAAAAAAAATTCTTACAAAATATTAGTGTTTCATCAGAAGACACATTCCATTCAATCCATACTTATTTGTGGACTGAATTTACACATGTCAGTCCTGGGAGATGCCCTTACGCTATCTGATGTGAATACATACTCATGCACTTTGAGCTTTTAGGCTAAACAGATCTCACAGTAACACAAGAGTTGGGAGTTAATGGTTCACTGTTTCTAGAACAAATAGAAGTGTCTACTGAATAAAGAAAAATGGTACGGATGTTAACAATGCCCTTCCTGTTCAACACTTCTCTGATGATGCTTCTGTATGCCATCTTTCCCTCATGTCCTCAGAAGCAGTTTAGGGGTCTCACCCTTGCCATCCCTGAGTTAGAAGTGGTTGTTTATTAGTGTGTCTCTCTGTTTAACTGTGAGGTTCTTGAGGAAGTCTATTGTATCACCAGTATCTAGCATAGTGCTTGGCACATAGTAGGCACTTGGTAAATGATTACTGAATCAGTAAATAAAATGTAAATAACCAGAAGGTAATATTTGGTATTTAAAAGCATGTTCCTTACTGGGCAAACACATCACAAAAGCGTCAAACAAAAGCTGTTATATTGATTCATTCTCAAGAGTTCAGGGGAAGCCGGGATGGCTCAGTGGGTTAAGCGCTCGCTTTGCAGCCTGAGGACTGTGGATTGAATCCTGGCCCTGACCCGTGCGGACCCATATGGGGAAGTGCCCCCAGTTCAGTTCTCACCGGGGTGAGACCCCAGCCCAGTACCTGCCTGGTACAGTCACGCGCCCACCTGTGAAATGAAACTATGTGGAAAAACCAATGATGTGCAGCTGTGGAGACTGTTCTGGGCCCTCCCCCCTTCTCTGTCTCTGTCTCTGTATCTCTCTCTCTCTGTCAAAAACAATAGAAATAAATCTTTAAAAAATAAAAAGTTCAATCCTCTTGAAAATACGTTTGTTCACTAGGGAGTGATAGAGGCAGATCACTACTGTATTAAAGCAGATAGAGAGATTGTTCATTTGACTTGCAATTTGAGATTTATTTTTTAATGGGGAAATGGTTATATTTTCTTTACCATGTACATTCCCTCTTACTTCTTTTTTAAATGTGTATACATGTGTGATTTTGCTAACGGGAAGTAGGATACCAAATGCCTGGAAAAAAAAAAAGGGGGGTTAAAGAGAATTGACCTTTACCAGGAATCGTTTTAAAAAGCTCCAAAAAAATTCCATGTGAAATGTTCAAAATCATGCTTTCCACAAAACTTGCTAATAAAGATTAAACATTTATAAAGAGAACTGCCATCAATGTAAATCATTGTTTCTGTGGGTAGTCTGTTTACAACTATTTTGTACACAAACAGCAGTATTGTTCTAGGATTGATAGTTAGTTCACAAGCATTCCAAGAACATGTCCAAACAAATTCTTCTGTGATGACGTGGGAAGAACATCATTTCTACAGAGGCACCAACACAGTGCAGAAGTTTCTCCTGTGAGTGTGTGTATTCATCGTTGATGAAACTCAGATGCTTACTTGTTGGCATTTGAACTATTACAATGATAAAACAAACACAGTTCAAGAACTTTCTGTCATATTTTGATGAAATGTTAAGTATTTCATCATCTTCTTGGGTACTAAGGTACACATCATTGCTTGATCCAGGACATTTAATAGAGGTACACAAGGTACTTCATTTTAAAAGAAACAGTCATAGTTACTCATCTTAATATACTGTTTAGCACAAAATTTTTGCTCATATAGAAAGAGGCCTATGTGGTAAGCTATTAAGAAGCCAGATAAACAAATTTTCCAGGGATATATGTATTTCTAATTTCTAATATATGTTCTTTGGAATATCCCTAATGAGCCAATATGGTTGAGGTGCCATAAATACCACAACCCTACATCCAACATGGGTTGGCACTGAGACCAGCAACAAAGAAACATAGCTAGAGAAAGCAACAACCCAAATGACAATTATTAAGATGGATGCAAAGAGGGTGACTGAATTATTAATCTTTTTTCATAATCCTTGTCATCCCGGATAATGACCACATTCATTAGTGTCATTTTGAATACAAAAGTGCGCTGTGGGGTTTCCCTGATGATAAAAAGACTCCTTCATATCTTTTACTTTCCCCTGTGTTTAAATATTCCAGTCTTTCTGGGAACTTAACTCTGTAAATTGCTCCTTATTTTATACTAGGACATGTAGGACAAAAATGTCCTTTATGATCTTATCTTAGTTAACCCCATTGTCTTGGTCCCTTTTTGAATTATACATGTGTTTCTCCTTAATATATAACCTAGTATAGAAAATATCAGAATTTGATTCAGCTCAAAGAACTTTTTCATAAAATAAGCAAAATGTAAACATAATATTATTTAAAATATTAATCAATTCACAAAAAATAATTTTTATATTCTTTTTGAGGAGAACATCTATTGCATAAATTGAAGTATAACAATGCCTATCATTGGTGCAGGACCTACTATGTATTGAACACTCTGCTAAGAGAATTACTTCCATAAATCTTCATGAATATTCTGAATCTTTATGAATGTCTTTTGAAAGAGGCTAAATTATTTAAATAGTGAAAATATTTTCATAGTTTATTATATACCAAAAAAGAAAAAAAAATGTATGCATATGTAGCCATATATTAATATAAAGTGTGCTCAGCTTTATAAAAATGTTATGAATAACTTTATCAATCTGTATTGCTTGGTTTCATGGAAATTTTTACCATAATTTCCATGTTGAGATCACCGTATCAACATTCAATCTAAATCTAATTGATTTCCTAAATAATTCAATAAAATAAAAAAATAATTAATGGACACATTCTATTGTATCTATAATGTGATATTTTCTACTTAAGAAGTATGTATGGAAATTTAATAAATGAAAGAATTATCCCTTTTTTTTAATTTGTGGTTTTTAATATTTAAAATTTTGTTGCTAGAAATAGGTCTCAGGGGAATAGAAATGCTATGTCAAAGGTTGTGCAGTATGACCTGAATTTCGATCCTGCAGAGTGAGCACTCCAAATCCAAGTTTCCATGAAACCTCTGACACCAGAAGGCTAAAGGGCAGGCGGACTCAGTCCTAACTTCTTTAAATCGAATATCAAAACTGGAAATTTCAACAGCTATTTATTTCACATGTGATAAAGATTTAAAAAATAATTTATAGACTTTGAAGCTTGGCTACCTTTCCAATTCCAAGAATAGCACAAAGTACATGTAACTCTGACTTATATATTAAACTTGGGTTAAAACACCAAGGAGAATAAATATATAAGGTAGTATATTATGTATTATGATATATATAATATATTGCTATATTATACCAGTAAATAGTTGATATCTAGGACACTTGGGTAGAGTGACTTGTAGATTTTCTAATATTCTCCTAATATTTTAATTAGCGTGAATCCTGAAAAAGTTGAAATCATTCTCTAATTACTGCTCCAAGAAAAAGTTCCAAAGAAGAAAGCCATTTGTCCCCTTGTACTCTTAGTCGTATCTTCTAGGTGAAGAGAATGGTTTGACTGTGAGGAACTAATCCCATGAATTCTTGAGCCCAATGTCTATGCAGTGGCTCATACTTTCTCTTACAGGAAATACGAAGAGAATTTTCACATTATCCGGTAAATAATATTCAACAATGCTGGTTTCATGTGATTGAGAGTTCTACATTTCCCCTCTCCCTGGGCTAGCTATGAATCCATAAAGCAAACTGTTAGCAAATTTTAAGTAGGATGAGGGAAAAAAGAAATGAAAATCTGGTAGAAATCATTATTAATGAAAAGCAGTAGCTAATTAGTCTTTCAGATACTTCAAACTCTGACACTGTGACTTACTAGTTTTGGGTTTTGGTAGATTACCATTTGTGTGTGTGTGTGTGTGTGTGTGTGTGTGTGTGTGTGTATTAGTTAAGGATAGTGTGGTACAGTGAAGATTCTAGGACTTGGCTAAAGAAATTAACTAAGTTGCATGCTTTTAATTCCAAGCATGGCATTTTCTGTTTGAATTTTCAGTGTCTTCTATAGGGATTGGCATATAATAAAATCTCTAATCAATTTTTGAAAAGAGAAAAGTTAGACTATGAAAGTAGGAAGTAATCATACCTAGGTATACCAAAACTAGCTCTTTGAAGTTAAATATCCTTTAATAAATAATCCTAAGAGAAGTTATAAATATAAACAACTCTATGACAAGAACCCAGGTATTAGCCACAAGAATCCTCTTTGTTGTAAGAAGGACATTAAGGTTTTTTGTTTTTGTTTTTTAAATAAAATACTATAAAAATGTTCTTTTAAGGTGAACCACTTTGAAAATGAAAAGAATTAAAAATAGCAAATACATGTTAAAATTTCTTAATTATGCTTAGCTGCAGATTCTAACAAGAATAGCATAAAGACAAATATATTCTGTAGAGATATTTTTCTTTCTCTGTACTTCGTATGCGTTTACTGTGCAATACACATTTTGATAGCATTACAAGCCCTGGAGTATTCTTTGTGAATTTAAATTTTTAAAGTTATAAATAGTCAATTATTTATTTTTTATTATGAAATTTGTTGGACATGACATTGGTTACTAAAATTATATAACTTTCAAGTGTACAATTCTATAATGTATCATCTATGTATTGGATTGTGTGCTCACCACCCATAGTCAGTTCTCCTACTGAAAAGTCATTTAAAGTACTTTAATTTTGGAATATTGGAGGCACACATCTTAAATAGGTGACTTCTAATGATAAAAGGTGAATTTATGTAAACCTAAATTGCCTCATATTGTGTATGTCGTTTTGTGTGTGACGTTATATACAATTTGACCAGAAGATGGCAGCATTCTGAAAGAAAAAAAGAAAACAAGAAAGCAAAAAAGAAAAAAAAAGCAAGACATTGCAATTACCATGCCTTTAATTCTTCAAAATTTTTATGACACTATTTTAATTAGTATTAAACTTTTTGGGGGGTATTATCTTTTTCAAGGTGTAAGATGTCATCATTCCAAGAAAAATAGTAATTGTAAGAGCCAACCTGTACTACTTTTTTGTTTAATCAAAGAAGAAAACCCTTTGAAAGATCCACCAATTATTTAAAGGTTACAAAATTTTAAGTCAGTGGTGTGTTAATTTTCTCTTGAAGTAAAAAATAATATTTGGAAGTAATATATAAGGTAATAAAACTTTTATGTTAGAATTTTTGTCCACAATATTTATTTTGGGTAGAGGAAGGTTCCTGTGCACTGTAAAATACTTTACAAACTCAATTTAAAAATATAAAAATATTCTTCTATGACAAGGAAATATTATAAATACAAATAAGTAAATTGTGTCTTTTATATAAATTTTATCTGTTTACAAAGGTTTAAAACTTCTGTGCTATTATCTGAAATCTATTTTAAATTCCAACTTCTGGGGAAGCTGGGATGGTTCAGTGGGTTAAGCGCTCATGTTGCAGCCCTGGGGACCGAGGATTGAGTCCTGGCCCCGGCCCATGTGAACCCATATGCTGAGCTGGGGAGTGCCCCCAGTTTGGTTCTCACCGGGGTGAGACCCCGGCCCAGTTCCTGCCCTGTGCAGCCCCAAGCCCACCTGGGGAATCAAACTATGTGGAAAAACCAATGATGTACAACTATGGAGACTGCTCTGGGCCCTCCCACTTCTCTCTGTCTCTGTCTCTGTATCTTTCTCTCTGTCAAAATGAATAAAAATAAATCGTAAAAAAAAAAAAAAATTCCAACTTCTGATTACACGCTTTTCTTTGTTTATAACAATATTGAAAGTCTTTAACTAATTGCCTGGAAAAGTAACAGAACTTCCTTATATGCCTCACTTACTAACAACTTATAATTAAATGGAAAAGATACACAGGGAAGTATAGAGCTAATGTCATTGTAATGTCTCTTTCAACTTATACAGCAAATGGAATTATGGGTAATACACCATGATAATATTATTTAAATCACTTAACAAGTATTGCTGTTTATTCTGTGCCTGAAGTATAGAATTTAATGAGCTGGGCCAGTGGAACATCATACTTGGGCTAAATTGAGCTGTTCTGGTCCAGTCGGCTTCCTTTCACACTTTTTAAGTCCTTTTTCTTTATTCACATATGCTTTCCCTTCCCTCTACTGTTACGTGAAGTGTCCTCCTATAGTCCCTCACCACCAGGCTACTGACTTTTTTTAAATTTAATTTTTATTAAATTTCTTGGCATGACATTGGTTAGTAAAATTACAGGTTTCAAGTGTACAATTCTATGATACATCACCACCAAGTCAGTTCTTCCTTCACCATATATGTGACCCCTTTTACTCTCTTCTACAACTCCCACTACTCTCTTACCCTCTGGTAACCACTAAACTATGGTCTGTGTCTATGAGTTTCTCTTTGTCTTGTTCATTTGTTGCTTTCAGTTGTATATCCCACATATGAGTGGAGTCACGTGATTCTTAATTTATTTCTGTTTGACCTTTCCCTTAGCATTGTAATTTCAAAATTCATTCATGTTGTTGCAAATGGCAGCATTTCATCTTATTGCTGAGTAGTATTCCATTGAGTATATGTACCACATCTTCTTAATTCAATTATCTATTGAAGGATACTTCAGTTGTTTCCATGTCTTGGCTACAGTGAATAATGCTACAATGAACATAGGAATATCTATATATCTATCTAAATATAAATATATATATCTATATAAATATAAATATCTATCTATCTAAATATAAATATAAATATATATCTATATATCTATCTAAATATAAATATATCTATCTATCTAAATATAAATATATATATATAAATAATTTTTCCCCCCAGATTTTTTTGGTATACTAAGAAGAAAGATTACTGGCTTGTATGGTAATTCTAGTCTTAATTTTTTGGGGAACTTCCATACTCTTTTCCATAGTGGCTGTACCAATTTATATTCTCACCAGCAGTGTATGAGGGTTCCTTTTTACTACACCTCTCCAAGACTTGTTATTTCTTGTCTTGATTATAGCCATTCTAACAGGTGTGAGGTGGTCTCTCATTGTGGTTTTGATTTGCATTTTCCTAAACTGGTAAATTTCATAGAAGAAATCATAGCTACTAAACTTAAGGATCTTGGGTTTAGAGAGGCTTTTATGAATTTGACCTCAAAGGCAAGAGAAGTAAAAGTTAAAATAAATGAACAAGACTACATAAAACTAAAAAGCTTCTACATATCAAAAGAAATCATTAGCAAAACAAAGAGGACACCAATTGAACGAGAGAAGATATTTGTGAACAGCAGGCCCAACAAGGGGCTCATATCCAAAACATATAGATATCCAATTCAACAACAACAACAACAAAACCCCAAACCATCCAATTAAAAAATAAGCAGAGGACCCAAGTAGACACTTCTCCCAAGAGGACATACGAACAGCAAACAGATATATGAAGGAATACTCAACTTCACCAGATATTAGGGAAATGCAAATCAAACTCTTTTGTTTCTTATTGTCCCCAGAGTTTAGGCCTCAGTGATGAAGCTTTAGGAATAAATATGTTGTCCTAGCAGCAGGAATGTTCTGGGAAATGAAGTAGACATATAGCAGAGGCTGCCTGGACTCACAAAAATCTCTCAAATATTTTTATCAACATACAGTTTTTTAAGTCACATTAACTAGGAGTTAAGCCACATTTATGCTATGGATTGATCAAAGAAGATCTTATTCAGAAGGGGCCAATGCAATAAAAAGTGAAAAGTAAATAAGTCTGGCTGGGGTAGATGGAGGAAGGCAGTTTTGGTGGGGAGGAGTACCTTAGAGAGTGAAGTCTGATTAATTCAGTTATTATTGCCTGTTTGATTCCCTCTCTGCATTTCAGATTATGATTGATTTGGTAAATACCCATTCAGTAAATCACTATGGTATTTATACGAAGATAGGGCCTTCAAAATGAATCATCAGAACAACAAGTAAAATAGATAAAGCAATCTATGGTAAAGAGAACAAAAATTGGAGTTAATTTTATGAATATCAATTGATTTTTCTTTGAAGGAGTTTACTAGTCTAGAAGTCACCTGTATTAAAACAAGTTGTTACAGTGGAAAGAAGAGAAAATCATTAAAATGTGATAGCGATAATAATAATCTAGAGACTATGAGCAATTGATTAAAAAAAAACAACTTCCACATAACATGATCATTTAAGACTCATAATAGTCAGAACTATTGGTATTTTTCAAGTGGTATGCTGATGATAAAGAGAAAACAATTCCCTTTTATATGATTATTTCATGACTGCAACTATTTAGATGTGTGATATTCAGAATACTCAAATACTTGGCTGATGTTTTTATTTTTTCATTAAGAAATTTGGTATGTAGTAGACAGCTCAAAACTATGGTCAAGAAGGCGTTCGTTCTGTGTAAACTTTGTATAACTGCTGAGGTCCCTAGTTAAACATTTCAACTGACTTCAACTGTCTTTAAGAAGTGAGGGTAGAAGCCATCAATGCCAGGGGCAGAATTAATTATCAATCACAGAATCAAAGTACAGAAGTAGGAAAAAAAAGGAAACATTTTGAATATGTAATTAGAACTTGGGGGCAACTAGATTTGAGATGAAGAAAGTGAGGACTCTGAAAGTGCCTTATGGGTTATTATTACTGCTCAGTGCTATGAATTATATACTCTTGGTTGCTGTGATGTGGCATGCTGTTGGCTTGCCTCTTTGCATTGCTCAGAAATGACTGGAAGTTATTTCTTTTGGATAAAAATATGAGCTGGATTTGAGAAGCAACATCAATCAGCACATGGAAAAGCTACATTTTTCTCATTGTCATGATGACAACATGCAAAATTATTATTCATAGACAAATCTTAGGTTGCAGAGATGATTGAAAAATATTGTTTCTTGTCCTAATGTGATCTATTCAATTCTAACTCTCTCATCATTCATATGCATTTCATTTTCCTTATCTTTCTTTGGGTTTAAGGAATACTGCATCAGACATTGAATTAACCGGATTATTATAAACTAAACACAAACTAGAAAGAAAAACAATTTTGCCAGTTCAAAAATATTATTTAAATACCATGTGTTCAGAGTTTAGTATTAAAGACAGTATATTTGGGTCCGAGTTATGCTTATTCTTGGCCCAGTAAAAACTCCTAAAAGTGAGGTGGTCAGGGTGGAGAATGAAAAACCCATTCCTAACATTACTGTCATTAATTAACATGTAAATGAATTAGAAAAAGATGTCAGTATCTTCCAACAGAAGAAATATTAGAATTTTGAATTTAAACATAAAAGTAAATGGTTATGAAAATGTTTCTGTTTTTCAAAGTCCAAGTTGGTGAATTACATATTTATTTATTATAATATTTCAAAATCCAGAATATGTGAATGGAATCTTCTATGTTTTAGAATCAGAGACTTCTAAACAATATCTCATTTTAATAATCACAGAATGATTTCCTTTTTAGAAACATAGCTTTCCGGTGGCTCAGCACTTTTTAAAAAAGCTATAAACTTTGCCTCATTTTTCTTTCTCATAAACAATTAGAAAGTTAGTGAACAAAGACAAGTATTTTTAAAAAAATCCACACACTTTAATATTATTGCTTAGCTATGTCAAAGTTAAATTGCTAAAAGCATTATAATCAAAGACATTTTTCTAAGACCGTTATGCTTTTGTTTGCATTTATAATTACAAATTGTATTAATTACATTTTTTAAATGTTTCAGAATGTATAAACATTCTTTAACAATTCTATGTGTGACAATTTTCCTTTACTATACTGGGTATTTTATTTACTTACTACATGTGACATTATGAAATACTATTTAAGTTACTAGTCAATTTAATATATTCCATTGCATTTTTCCCAAGACTTCAGTAAAAAGAAATATTTGCAGTTTTTATTTGTAAAAAAGATAATGATTTATACCTCTAGTTTATTTTAAATAGTGGACAGCATTAGGGAAATTACTAGCTTTGTTAAAAAGAAATAATGCCATTACCATTCAAGCAAAAATATAGCATATAATACCCTAATAAAACAAACTAGACCTATTACTAAAATTTTGCCTATGAATTGGATTTTAAATGGTAGGTATCTTAAAATGACGTGAGTTGGACACTAGAATCTACACACGTTTTTCAATTTTAGTGAAGTGAATTCAGTATATTCAGTTGAACAGACCATTCAATATCTCACAAGCATAATGACTTTGGCTTAACCATGAAGCATAGCCTATTTTATTGCAAAGGGGGTACTGTGAGATTATCCACCAGAAAATACTTCCCTTCCCTGCAAAAGGAATTTCTGTCAATGTGACTGAAGTGTACTATTTGTACCGAAGATGCTCTTACATTTATCGAATCTCTTCATTGCATAACTGACTGAATCATAAAAATTCAAATAAGATTTTTAATTTTTATTTTTTATGGGGATCTTGCAGTCTTTCTAGATCTAGAAGCTGATAAAGCTATTGACTGTCTTCCCAGCTGTAAATGCTGACATGCACACATCATTTAAAATACAATTTCAGAGGTTCAGGCACCCTTCTCAATCCATCCAGGGACTTCAGGTTAAGAATTCTTCTAATTGTGTGGGGATAATTCATCATGGATTAATGTCATACTCTTAATCAGATTGTCTCTGACATCTTTAGTAAATAACTCTCCATCAAAGCAATTCTTTATAGATTTTATAATTTTTATTGTTAAGTAGCCTTAAATGGAACTCCTCCTTTTACTGAAACAGGAATTAAATTGAATATTGGTTGCAAAATATGCCAATTCACCTCCATTCTTCTACCTATCAGGCTTCTCTTTTTTGAAACCCTGTCTCAGATCTTTCCAAACCTCAACTCTCCTGTCTCAGAATCAGACGCTATCATACCCCACACCTGGTAACAAGGAATAAGCCTGCATTCATGATTTCCATGCTTATCCTGAGTAATAGTCTTATACAAAATTGATAAATATATTACTAAAATTTGTACTGAATAGTAATTATATGAGTATACAGAAACTTCATAATTACTAATTTGGTTTCATTAAAAACTTAACCATATAGTTAAAAATAATTCAACCAGGGACTATTCATAATGTTATTTTCCAAAAGCCTGTGATTTTGCAAAGTCTATGTATACGAGGGCTGTCTGGAAAAAAAAAAATCAAGTCACTGTCAATATAATGAGAATAGTTATGTGGCTGGATACTTTCCTGACAGCCCTTGTATATATGCTTATATAATATAATGTGATACATACATACATATACACATATATGTATATTTAATTTAATTTAATACATTGCACATATATGCATATAAACACACAGAAAAGCTTTTGTAGGTTAATGATTTAGAAAAAGATGCTAAACTATGCATGGATCTCTATTCTTCAATGAAACTGTTCTTATGGCACTTTGAGAATCAAACCTTAGTGATTGTATCTTGTTTCTAATATAATAACATATCAAACCAATTTATACTGGTTTTGAAGGCAGGCTATTAGCACGTGAATCTCTGTCTAGAGCAGTGTTTAGGAGTGTGGAAAACCTGAGTGCCATCTTGGCCACATTTCTTTTCTTTTTAAATTGTTTTTACACAGAGAGAGAGACAGACAGAGAGAAGGGGGAGGGCTCAGAGCTGTCTCCATACTTGTACGCAATCAGTTTTCTGTGTAGTTTCATTCCATGCAGGTAGATGGGGACCTCGCAGGGCAGGAACCTGGCCGGGGGCCTGCCACATGGGAAGCACACCCTGGCGCGAACTAAACTGAACTGGGGGTCACACTCCAGTTCAGTGTATGGATCTACACAGGCCAGGGCAGGGATTTGATCTTAAGAAACCCTGGGCTGCAAAGCAAGCATTTAACCCACTGAGCCATCCCGGCTTCCTCTCCATTTCTTACTAGAAGCAAGACATAGGCAACTCCGGCTAGATATTATACCGGTAAGTCCCCGTTTCCTCATCTGTGAACTCCAGATAATAACAGCATCTACCTCAAAGGCATTGTAATTCAGTGAACCATGCCTTACTAGTTTATACTATATTATCTGCCACATGGTATGCACTCTATAAATACTTGTTTTTATTTTCGATATTATTATTACATGGACAGAAAATATTTTTCTCCATAATTACCAGGATAAAAGTTCTAGATTTTTCATAAAGCTCCTATTCTTATAGTTGTTCTTTACCAGGTTTAGGTATAGAATCATAGAAATACTATGAGTGGCAATTTGTGGTTGTTATGTACACAGTGACCAAACTATAATTTCAAGAACAATGTAGACTAGAGTATATCTAACTATGTAGAAAAAGAGAATATAAGATCCCCCTTTTAAATTAAAAAAAAATTTTTTTTGTTTTGTTTTTGACAGAGAGAGAGAGAGAGAGAGAGAGAGAGAGAGAGAGAGAGAGAGAGATACAGAGACAGAGAGAGAACTGAACTGGGGGCACTCCCCAATTCAGCATATGGGTCCCCACGGGCCGGGACCGGGATTTGATCCTTGTTCCCGGGCGATGCAAAGTGAGCTCTCAACCCACTGAGCCATCCCGGGGGGATCCCTCTAGATCCCCCTTTTAAATAATTTAAACTTTAAACATTTATTAAAAATAACAGAATATGAAAATTCTTTTCTCCCATTTCTCCACCTCAAAACATTAATGTTTTTTAGGAAGGGGAATATTATTGGTAAGTGAATGTGAAACCAGAAAAGTACTCTTTGCTTCTGTTATGCCAGAGGGGAGAAAAATAATAGTTTGAATGTACCGGTAAATGTTTCACTAAGGTGACTATAGCATAAATAGTTAATTTTGGGGGTCATGTTGAGTTTTATTCTTGACGATAGTTAGATAGACCATGCAATTTTGGGAATTGTAGGTAAAAGCAGCTAAAATATCAGGATAGACTGTGGCACTGGAGTAGGCTGACCAGACATTCTATTTTAAAATGGACAGAAAACGATGGCACTGTCCTATTTCAAGTGGAATGTGCATGTTGTCAGCCTACTGACACCTTGAATTCAGCCCAGTGAGACTAGGTTGACCAAATGTATCATTTGAAATAGGACAGTACTGTTTTCTTCTGTCTTGAGTCTTCTTTTTTAAAGTTATCTATAAGTGACCATAAACTTGCAATCAGGATACTCTTGAGGATTTATTTTGGTCACCCTCTAGCAGCTTTTAGGTGGGACTTATTCTGAACCACTCTTTAAAGAGGGGGGCAGTCTCTGGCTGACCTCAGCCCAACCCCACCCCCACTGCCCCGGGCTATGAGCTAATGTTTCCCACCTCATCCACCTCATCACTATTTTGATGATAATGATGAAAAGACTAGGTGTGAATTCAATCTGCATAATTAGAGCTACAATTGCCACCTTGAGCTGGAATGAGATGTACCTGTCTTTTTTTACCTGGTAGCAATTTAATAATGAAGGTCAATAACATCTTGTGTTTGTGATGGCTTCAACAAAAGGGCTATTTTGTAATTCCAGTATTCAATACCTTGTGATATGAATGCCAACATGTAACATTTTGTTAGGTACCTTAGGATATACTCAAAGCTGCTCTGTCTAGCTATAGTTCCAACATGCCCAAAGGATGGAGGGTCTCATTACTGTTACTAGAATTTTCTCTATTAAAGAAAAAAAAAATTAAGGAGTTTCTGGGAGTGAAGAACAGAATTTAGACTAAATTAAAATACATGCATTGCTCTTAATGATGCTCTTGGTTAGTCTACATAGCAGAATGCTAGATTCTTCCTGTTCCTCCACTTACTCAGTTTACAAATAAAATACGTTGTTTTTCTTATTTAGGGTTTTGTCAATTTCTTTATAAATGTATGATTAATAGTGATTTAGTGAGCACTTACACATATTAGTATCTTTAAGAAAAACACCACCACCTGTGGGGTTTTAGTGCCAGCTTTAAAATCTTTCAAAAACAAAATGCCATGGCCAGAGAGATGTGAGTGTAGTCTCTACAGTGAATCTCAGCACTCTATCTAAAATAGTATGACTTCTCATGGGTTGTTTGCAGAAGTCTAGTATGAAAGACACTGTAAGACTGCCTCAAAGGAACAATGCAAAGAATTTAGGAGAAAAAAATTGATGAACTTTTACACTTGATTTTAGCCAAAAGGCTGAGAAGGGATGATGAGCTTTTTGATGTAAAGCATTAGACCTCTTTTATTCTAATATGTTTTTTTTTTAAAGATTTATTTTATTGATTTTTGACAGAGAGAAACAGAGACACAGAGAGAGACAGAGAGAAGGGGGAGGGCCCAGAGCAGTGTCTATAGTTGACATTAGTTTTCCATATAGTTTCTCCACAGGTGGGCACAGGGCTGCGCAGGGCAGGAACAGGGCCGGGAGCCTCCTGCATAGGTCCCGGCAAGAACTGAATTGGGGGCACATCCCAGTTCAGCATGTGGATCCGCATGGGCCGGGACCGGGATTCGATCCTTGGTCCCTGGGGCTTCAAAGCGAGCGCTTCACCCGCTGAGCCATCCCAGCTTACCCCTCATATGTTTTTTGATAGTGAATACCTTTCAACTTTTAATATTTTTGTGAAATACATCTCAGAAATCTACTTTAATGCACAATTTTCAGCATGAGATATACTTATGAAAAATCAGAAGATTATTCATTGGTCCCATTCTAATTATAAATATAAAAGAAGAAGTCTCATGGAAAAATAGGCACTTAGAAACCTAGAGATCTTACACACAAACAGAAAGCCAAATATTTGTGGTAGTTAGTCATCATTATAAATAGATTTCACAGCAGCAAATCAAATGTAACATTAACTAATTCTGAAATGAAAGTAAGCATTCCATAAAAATGTGACTATTGAGCAGAAGGTGAGTTCATTTTAGGTGGATTTTAGAAGTAGGTGTTCTTAGAATTTAATGTTTCTACTTAATATTAAAATTGAAATTTTAGTTCATGATGAAAAGAACAGCTTTGTAGAATACCAGAGTTTTCCCTCTTTTTACAAAGTAGCCAGACTTCCATTACACATTATTTATACCCTCTGTTCCGAATTAAGGGGAAAGTATGTTTAATCGCTCATAAAACAGGTATAACTCTTCATTGTAATATTCTATCTCAGGATCATCTAAAAACATAAAATTGATCCATGGTTCAAGAATTATTTCAAACTAGTAAAAAAAAGATATCGGTATGTTCAAGAGAATAGCAACATCAGTAACAACAACAAAATAAAATGCATATAGACAAATTAAAACAACACTTCCCCCCGAAAAACAAAAGCCTGTTTTGCAAGATACTTTCATTATTGGCCATTTTCTTTAAGAAATCTCCTAGAAGTCAGTTGTACTTGACAGTGGAGTGATTTTTTTTTCCCTCCTGGGTACTTCTCATGACTGGCTAGAGAATTTTACTGAATTACAGTTCAGTAGTTTGAAAGAGTTGCATGTCCCATTGTCTATCTCTATCTGTGGACTTGGTCAAGATGTGGTAAGCAGTTTTCTGTTGTCTTGAAGTGGAATATTGTTCTTGGAGGAAAAGTCAATTACATAATCATTCTGATTGCTCGCTGTCTAATGAGCTGTGGTAGTACTACGAAGCTGTGATTGTGTCCACAGGTAAAAAAAATCACACCTGGACAACTGAATGCATCTGGTTTCATTCTAAGTTGACAACATTTCAGTAAATATTTGATTTGTGGTACACACACAAAAAATATGTGGCTGTTCAATAACTGATTTTAAGTATTTCTTAATTTTGTCTGTGGGGTGAATAGTTTGTTCAAATGATATGGCAAAACATGAAACATTTGAATAAGAACACATTATAAAATACTCTAAGGGATTAATGTCCTGGGATCACTGATGATTTTATGTTTCTCATTTAAAACTTTGCCAAGGATAGTTACCATAAAAACAAGTACGTATACGAGGGCTGTCTGGAAAAAATCCAGCTATTGTCAAGATAATGAGAACGGTTACATGGCTGGATACTTTCTGGACAGGTCTTGTATATTTCAATAGACATATATTGACCACATTTATAAACATAGACGTAAAGAAGAAAGACCAAGGAATGATACTAATTGTTATAAGTTATGAGGTCACCCTACATTAAAATATGTATATTTCAAGGGAGACATAGTGGATCTCAACAGTAATTATTGTAAAGTAAATGACGAACATGGAATAAATATAAGAGTGAAAAGAACTGTTCTACAGGATAATAGCAGGTGCTTTAAAAAGTGAGTTTAAACATATATACCTTTAAAAAAGAATCATCTGCATTTCTATTTCCTTCTTGTATGTCAGCCCCACACCTGTCACCAATGTTCAAAAAGCCAATGCCCCAAATTCCCAAATCTTCAAGTTAACACTGTTGAGTGGTTTTTATTTTTTCCCTTAATAAGAGTGTGGTAAAATGAGGTCATCGAATTTCATATTATAACTCTGTATTTCAATCTTCTTTACTCATGAAAAAGCAAAGCAACATTTCATTGAAGTTACCCTGTTGGCACAAATTATTTCAGTACTGTGTAGTACGTCACTGGTTCTTATTTCAAATATATACAGTACTGCCATATGACATGTCATTGCATGTTTATATGACTAACTCCTTTTGCTAGACTTTGAGTTGTTTAAAAGAGAATATGTATCATTCCGAGTCTTCTTTATCTAGCGTAATACATGACATGTAGTAGGTATCTAACAAGCATCTATTCCATCAAAAATGCTCTAGAGATCCTTGCAAATGAACATGTCCACTATGCTTTAAAATTAGAGTACAGTATTCTCTTTTGAGTCTTATTTCAGACTTGTATTTTATTTTAAAGGCAGGCAAACAAGCAATTCAAACTTGTTTCTCTGTGTTAAGCTAACGGGCATTTAAAAAAATAATATGACACTGTGATTTTTACTTAACTAGGAAAAGGTATTTTGGAGCTGCTGAGACTTTAGATATTTGAAGTAGTAATTACTTCCTCCATAAATATTACCTTTAAGAGTCAAATACTGCTTTCCTGTTGCAGTTCAACTTTTTACTTAAAGGAAAATGTCTTTTATTCACAATTTACCATGCTATAGTAATATAAGTGGTTATATTCCACTTCATTTGTTTTGGTAGCATTTTAAAGTTGATGAAGCATCATCATCATAATAATGGTAGCTTATATTTATTCAGTATTTATTCTGTGCCAAGCATTCCACTAAGTGCTTTACATGAGCTATGTCATTTAACATGCACATAACTTTATGATGTGTGTGATTTTATATACGGGCTGTCCAGAAAAAAAGTCCAGCCATAAATGCCTCTATTTTTCATATTACATGGCTGGATGCTGTCTGGACAGCCCTCATATATATCTATACCTACCTATCTATCAATCTATTGATCTATTGATCTAAGCTTAGAGAGGCAATTTTCCCACTCGTAAGTAGTATGGACAGGATAAAATGCACTGAGAGTCATCGTCAGATTTTGCATTCTTGATTCTTTAAAGTTCTGAGTATCTAGTAACAAAGTTTAATACCATATTTTGCATAATTCTGGAACTATGACCTGCTTTAGTGAAGTACTTATGTTATCACTTATAAAATGCTGCATTGGATTGTGCTTCAGCACTATCAGATCAGTATAACTGAGACTCCAAAATTATTTCTTCTATAGTGAATGGATGAAATATCAACTCTTACCTGATGATATCAACACTTCATGTTGAAAGTAACTGCTGTCATTTACAACTTACCATTGACTTAGGTTTAGTTCCAGAATTGGTCCCCGGGGTGGTAGATGGTAGGTCAGTAGACTTGATGTTAGAAGACACATTTATTTGTGCCTGATTCATTGAAATGGTATCTGTTCCACTTTCAGATCCTGACTCCAGATCCTATTAAAAAAAATGCATGGATATGAAGGACATGCAAATGTTCTTTATATGCTTTTTTCTCTGCTACCTGCACCTTTCCACCTCTTCCTTCTACCAGCACACACTGACACACTACAGAGTCACTGACCACCAACACTGACATGTCACCCATCATCATGCACTATTTTATAATCACAATTGTACTCTTCCGCGGGTCTGATTTTAGAAAGCAGGTACTATACAACATTGATCATTTTACAGCTGATTGTGGATTGGAAGGGGTGGTAATGGAAGCTGTCTAGGGCACTGCAATGAGTCTGGAGGTAGAAGCCCGTTGTCACCCCTTGCTCACTGTGTGACCTTGAGTACTTGTAACTCACTTAACACCCCTCATGCAGCAGGGTCATTGTGGATGTCAAATAAAAGGAAGAAAGGAAGGGAGGATGGAAAGAAGGAAGGAAGGAAGAAAGGAAGGGAATGGATAGATATAATTGATATGTGTTAGATAAGCAAAGTAATGGGATCGTAAAAGAGAGAATGATATACTGTGAAGATTTAAGGAAGGAAACTACTTTAGCTTGAAATGTTAAAGGATGCTTGTCTGAGGTAGTAATATACAAACTGAGACCCAAGTGACAAGAAAGGGACAGCAAAGGAAAATACTGGGGCAGGGGACAAGAAAGGATATAGTCCCTGCCAAAGAAACCAGCTGGTGTATTAGAAGGACTGACAAACAGTGAGTATTGCCGGAATAAAAACTAAAAAACAAGAGAATGATAGAGCATAAGGCCAGAGAAATGGAGTGAGAGATAGGTGGCATTTTATTATGTAGGGCATGGTAAAGTTGAGCTGTAGAAAGAGTAGTCATAAAGATATTTAACCCATAATTTTCTCAGGCTAACATTAGAGTGACAAGTGGCTTTACTCCCTCACCCTCACATTCTCCCAACTCCTATCTTTCTTCGGTGCTCTTAGGCTACTGTATAACACAAAGAGAGCATCTGCTAAATTAAATGTACAGCCTTTGGAGAGATTACCAAATAATTACATTCACTTAGCAGTCATCTTAACCACATACTAGGTACTAGTTACTAATAACAATCGTGATAGCAACGGCTAACATTTAATGAAAATTATTGTGTGTCAATTACATGCCTTTTTCATATATCTGGCTTCATCCTCATGAAACTCTATTAGGTCCCTGTTTGATTGTATCTCTTGTCCTCCGTGCTAACTGTAAATTCACAGTGGTGTGTGAAAGCATAACAGAAGGAGTTTCTCCTCTGAATCTGAGACAGTGCTTCTTAGTGGAAAATCAAGGTCATAACCATGCTATTATAATCCCCTTATTCTATGGTACAATTATCAAAAGCAATGGAAACTGCCTGTGGAAAACATTTTGATGATGAGAGAATTTAAAAATTAGTTTTAAATACCAAGGAACAAGAAATGACCTAGAATAACATAAGGACCAAAAAAAAAAGTTTTGAGAGCTCTAGGATGTTTTATTCATTGGTAGCCTAGTGTGTGATGTGACTGAGTACATGGGAAAAGGTAAGGAAATTAAGCACTACGTATGTACTGTGGGCCAGATATGTGCAATTCATCTCATGTATGTTCTTTTGTTTACTCCTCCCAACAAGCCTGGTAGGAAACAATATCTGTTTTCACACACCTGAAGGTGAGAAATTAAATATTTTTTTAATGTTCTCAGGCATTCAGTTGTAGAGCTGCTATTTGAACCCAGGCCTGCAAAATCCAATGTCTGTAATGTTTCTATTGTATTATTTTGCCTATTCTAAAAATCTATTGAACTGAGAAACTTGGAAGTAGAGTTTTATTCACAGAATCAACCATTGTTCAGCAATGGTGGTGATATTCCATGAGATAGTATATGTACTGTAAAATCCAATTTATTCTCTAAGTGGAGACAGAAGATGCAGATGTAGGCAAATTCCAAAATTGTCACCCATCTTTGCTCCTTTTTTGTTTGTCTTCACCATTCAACAAGGAACCATATCTAGCAGGTAAGGACTATCTTTCTCTTTGACATGGAGATGATAATAGGGAGTGTAGTTAGCAGAAATATGAGCTGTGTTCTTTCTCCTAAAATACACAGGGATTGAGGAAATTTCAAGGCAGAGAGAAAGGGAGAGAAGAACAAAACACACCAGACAATTTTTAAATAGAAAATGTGTTCTGTACCTACAACAATGGCAGAGAAGTACTAAGAAGTACCTCCTATGGAAAAATATGGGTATATCGGGCTTTAAAAGTGTTCATGAACGTGAGTATGAAGGTTCTATATACCCATCAGACATAACAAGATTAAACATCCCTTCTTTTTGGTCTTCAGATTACTTTGATTGCATTTCCTCCATTTGGATGCCTGTCCTACAAAAGCATGTGCAAGCACTATGGTAGCACCAGGGAAGGAGTAATTGATTCTCTCTGGGGAGAGAGGCAATTTAGGGAGGACTTCACTGTAAAGAAAATACTGGAAATGAATCCTGAAGGATAAGAAACTTATCCAGAAGAATCTACACAAAATCAAAAATGTAATTTCTACTGGCTTTCTAGGATGAAGTATTTCATTTCATATTTATTCATTTTTCATTTTTTTGGTTTAAGCTATCAGATTTCCATTATAGTCAGTTAGAGAACAGAGTATGATGTCATGGTTACATGACATGGCTCTGGATCAAGACTAGCTGGGCTTGTATTCCATCTCTGGCACATACAATTACTAACTTCTCTATGCTTTTCACCCATTTGAAAAATATGAGGAACGAAAGTGTTAACATATGTAAAGCACTTAGAACAATACCTAGTATATACTAGGCTTGTTATTGTTTGAATTTGTTTATTTTCTTAAAAGTAGTCTGCTCTGCTGTCAAATTGAGTCTTAAGTAACTTTAGAATCAATGGTAAAACTATATAAAACATCTGATACAGAATAGTTCTATTTAGGTAGATCCTCAAACTTATTCATATATAGCATTTTCCACTCTTTTGATCTTAGGTAAATACATAATATCTTGACTTAATGTGTTCATTATTATAGAACAAAAGTAACTGATTGAAAAGGGATATATAGTTGAATCATAAATGCATTCTACCACCACACTTGCTAGATCTGCAAAAAGTAAGCTATTTGATATGGAACTAATATTAAATATGCAAAGTATGTAGTCAGCCTAGAATCTGTGTCTTCAAAATTTTATTTTGAGTGTCAAAATCTCAAACGAATGTCTGCCTTATATAAAATTAAGATCTAGGGGAAGCCAGGATGGCTCAGTGGGTTAAGCGCTAATCTTCCAGCCCTGGGGTCCGAGGATCAAATCCTGGCCCTGGCCCATGCGGACCCATATGCTGAATTGGGATGTGCTTCCCACATGGGAGGCCCCTGGTTCATTCCCCAGCTTTTGAGGGCATGCCACCCATGAGAGAGGCCCCTTGCCTGGTTCCTGCCCTGCCCTGTCCCCCCCTACCCCCTCCTGTGTGGAACAAAACCGTATTGAAAACTGATGATGTACAACTATGGAGACTGCTCTGGGCCCTCCCCCTTCTCTCTGTCTCTCTTTGTCCTCTCTCTGTCAAAAACAATAAAATAAATCTTAAAAAAAAAAAGCTATAAAATAAAATTTTCATGTCATCCTATTTGTTGTGTTTTTCTAAATTAATTTTAGGGTGTTTTCAAATTAATAGCATCTAAATTATTTCCTGTAGTATGCTGGATTAGTTCTTTCCTGTAGTATGCTATAGTATGAGGAACTAATCCATCCATCCATCCATCCATCCATCCAGAAAATATTTATTAATCATCTTCTATATGCAATGTAAGTTAGTCAACAATGGAAATAAAATACTAAACAAGCTACAGACACCATTCCTCAGCAACTGCAAAGAAGAGGATTTGATCACTAGGAAGCATAATTTCCCAGGGTGACTCTTTCCTGTCTAACCAACAATACAGTAACCATTTTCTTTCAAACCACACACTTCTCTTAGGGAATACTATCAGGGTCCCAGATGCGTAGACGTTGCCATCAGAGATGTTCCCTCTACAAGTGGGACTGTATGAAGTAAAGGGAGATCGTGCTCATGGGAAAAGAAGGGGGAAGAAGCAAGCTCACAGGAACGTGCCGCCGCGGGTTGGTTGGCGTGCTGGACGGAGAGGAGCCAGTGCTAAGAGCGTTCTCAATGTCCTGATCCAGCTGGTCCAGTTTCATAATTAGCAGCACCATGGAGTCCAGCCGCGCCCTGGCTCGATCTTCTGTCCTTTCCTGAGGAACAGAACATGATGTTACTGAATCTGAAAGGCCATTTCTCGAAAAGAATAAAAAGTTCCCTGTTCTTCAATGTGACAAAAAGGACACCGGATAATAGGCCGTCTTCTACGCAGGGGGGAGGGAAGTTCTGTGCTGTACCATCAATGGGCTCTTCATTGGGAAGATAATGACCTACTGCCAAGAGAGCCTTTAACATGAATATTAAATATATGTTTTCTGGAGCAAAGTACAAGGAAAAGGAAGTATCAGATCAATGAATGCTGATCCACGTTTATGACTTTCCAATTCATTATTCTTGGAAAAAGTTATATAGCACCCTTGTCACCGTACAATTATAACTTACTAGGAATTAAATTGTTTATTTATGGTTCCACATTTAAGGATGCATATAACAGAATATTTTTAGAAGAATATATATATTTTTAAGATTAAGCAACGAAGTTTAGTGAAAGGAATGACAAAACTCTCTAATAAGAGGTGGCACCTGGAAGTAGAATGTCCCAGAATATTTCTGACTATACTAAAAAAAGAGAAAAGAATCAAACAAGGCAGGTGTTCAGTTTGTGCAGTGGACAGGATATTTTTGTTGTTTTTATGGTTTCTTTCTCTCTTTCTTTTTTTTGCATGGGGCTATTTTCCTACTGCTGCTTCAAGGTATGTCAGTGTCAGTATTTCTTTTCAACCTTCATTTTCTTTCACATACATTTGAGAAAAAGCCAGGGAAGCCAGGATGGATCAGTGGGTTAAGCATTTGCTTTGCTGCCCTGTGGACCGTGGATCGAATCCTGGCCCTGGCCCATGCAGACCCATATGCTGAACTGGGGTGTGCTTCCCATGCAGGCGGTCCCCAGTTCAGTTCTTACTCCCCAGTTCAGTCCCTGGCTTGAGGGGGCGTGCTTCCCATGTGGGAGGCCCCCAGCCCAGGTCCCTCCCTGCATGGCCCCCGCCCACCTGTGTGGACTGAAACCATGTTGAAAACTGATGATGTACAACTGTAGAGATTGCTCTGGGCCCTCCCCCTTCTCTCTGTCTCTTTGTCAAAATCAATAAAAATAAATATTTTTTTAAAAAAGAAAAAAGCCCGCACAACCATATGTAATTCTATAAATGTACATGGTTACTTATTCTAAATTCTCTATAATATAAATATTTTCTAGAAATACTATTCCTCATAGAAATAGCTAAAGTTTCTCATGGGCCAAATTGAGTAATTTGAGCATGACTGTTCACTCTTCTTGTATGTTCTTATCAAGGCAGCTGGTATTAGGAATCTTCCAAATTCCCTGTGTCTTGTTCACGGTGTCAGGGTTGGGTAGGGGATTGGGTTGTTAAAAAAAGAACACATGAAAAGCACAGTCAGTTTCTCTAGAAGCAAAACCTATTGAAGGAGGTAAGGGTTAGGACCCACCCTTCTGAGGCAAATCACCCTTTGTGACTCATGTTGCTATCATTTCATCTGTCTGAGATATTTACCCGAGTGACATCAACTTTGAAAGCACCACCAGTGGAAACCTCAGAGGGAAAAATATTGTGTATCATGACTGAAGCCTCAGAGGTATAAGGGAGCAGGTTGGGGGTTTTGCTTAGGTGATGGCATCAGAGTGGGATGAAAGAAGTGACTGCTTGAATCAGATCTTTTATTTGGCATTTTTCTTTTAATTCCCATACATTTCCAAGCCACCTTTAGAAGGAACCCTCAAAGAAGGGCGACTATGGTAATTTTATGGATTAATTTATTATAATTCTGTATGGTTCTTTATACCTCAAACAGCTGGAGAAGATTGTTAATATTACAAAGCATGATCTTTCAGATGTCAAATAATTGATTTATTAGATTAAGTTCATCATAGAATAGTTAATTAAGACAAGATTGATAAGTTATTTGGGTAGGCTGCACTTGAGCTTGGTTTAACAGCTTAATGTCGAATTGAAAGAGCTAGCACTCTTTCCATAAGGACATTAATTTTGAAAATAAATTAAGAATTTTGGAGGGTTGTGTTAACTCCTTTGGAATACTAGCTGTGATTATTACTTAAAGTTCCTTCCATTGTCTCTGCTGTCTAAAACATGTAATAAGGCTCTGAGAAAGAATTATAGCACCCTTGTCATCATAAAGCTTTATTGTGCTTAAGAGGGCCCTGAATATTTGCAAACAAATGGACCTGAACTTTACTATACATCATATTCCTTAGTGCTACAGAATGCAGTTATATTCGAGAGAGCATTATTTATAGTAAAATCCTGCTTGTATTTTAAAATAAAGTCTCAGAAATATTGGAGATTATTCAGTGTAATTCTCTTCTAGATAATCCAGAAAGTGGAAAAGCTTGACTGAATCGAAGACTCAAAGTTTCCTTAATTACTTGTGTTTGCTTGTATAATTTCCTTCTCTTTTAAATCAGTTTTGTTTGGCTAGACAATGTTCTTTGCATCTCTGTATCCACATATATTTTTATGTTAGTGTCTCTCATTTCCCTGTTATAACATCCTCAAGCACAAATAGTATGTTTTTCCACCAGTCAAGTTATACACCACACATGCAATACATTTTCAGGAGTACTAATGAAATCAATAGAAGCCAGTGAAACAATATCTCCCAAAGCCTTTGAAAATATATCTTGATATTTTCCCCAGCTACTAAGTTAATTCTGGATAAAGTAGTATGACCTGCAGCTATCTTAGACCTATCAGCAGTAGTCTCAGAAACAATTTGTCTTTGAATTAACTGGAGGCTGAGGTTGTGCTTTAAAAACATTTTCAAATCTACTGGCTGAGCATCAGATTATTTCAAATGATCTGTCAAAAGGCATAAAACCAAACAGCCTTCGTCTACGATATTTCTTAGAGAGATAAACCTATTGCATTTTTCTTTCCTTCATGGATGCTTCTTGGTCACCATTCATTACATCCAGTCTGAAGTGTCAAGTACAAAGAGCAGTACTCTTTATACATCCATAAAACTTCATGGAATAGAGGTGACTAAAAATAAGATGCTTTGAATAAATATTATTGTCCTTGTTTTCAAAGCCCACGTATTCATATTTTGCAAAGTTCTAACCTTTCCTATGTCCATGGCTAAACTCCAGCAAATAGCTCAAACCTGAAAACAAGATGTGTGCTTGCACAGTGGAGCTTTCTTTTCATGCTGTCGTTATAGTCCATGAGGAAGAACTTTTTATTAAGTGAAGCTACATTTGAATGAATTTCTTGGTATTTCAGTAACTTAATTTCCTTAAATCATGTCCAAGATACTAAATTCTCTTCCTGCCCATCTTTCCTGCACTCAGAGCTGTTCTGAGCCAACACTATGAAAGGGATAAAATATTCATCAGCGAATAAGAGATATAAAATTTCCACTTTCCTGAGTATTATAGTCAGCCTTGAGCAGACAGACAATGAAAGTTAACACATTCATAAATAAGACAGTTTTAGATAGAAACAAATGTAAGAAGACAATAAATAGGGTAAAGAGATACATAGTAACTGCACGGGGCAAGTCCCACTTTGTATAGGGTGGCCAGAGAAGTGAGAGAAGAATAATGAGGTAGAGGAGAGAGAGAGGTAGAGATGGAGCCTAAGATAAAAGAGAGAAAGAGAGAGAGAGAGAGAGAGAGAGAGAGAGAGAGAGAGAGAGAGAGCGAGCTCAGAAAATAGTGTTCCAGGCAGAGTAAAGAGTGATACAGGATTCTGAGCTGAAAATGAGTTTGGTGAATAAGATGATTAGAAAAAACATTTAGGGGAGCTGAGAGAGGGAAAGTGAGAGGGAGAATTAGTGAGAACTAGGACAAATGAGGTGGAATATCAATAGGGGCCAAATTATATTTTGTTATGAAGGTCACTGTAAAGAGGTCAGCTTTATTCTTGTGCAATGGGACATGGTCAGGATCTAAGCAAATGACTAACTTATGATGTTTTTTTAAACATTGAGAAGTCTCAGCACATACTGACCATCAAACATTTTTGAAAAGTCACCATATTTTATATCAAGCAATGTCACATGACTAATACATGCCAAATAGTTCAATTTACCTTAAGATTATTTTTCCAGTTCTAACCAGAGTCCTTTTTATGCTGAAGTCTAAATTGGACCCACATGAAGGACAATAAAAAAATAATAGACGCTCTTGTAATAAGGTCCTACATATTTTGAGATCTAAGCAAAAAAAAGGCACCATTTTGGGAACCTAGATATTAGAAGTTTGGAGTGGATGGGCAGTGGTTATGTTGGTAAATGTATAGCAACTGGATCTCTAAATAGAAAAAAAGTCCTGATTTGAAACATGGACCAATTTCTGTGGGGTAAATACTCCCCTGGCCAATTTCAAGATACCACCAGCTGGACACTATTGAAGGCAGAGTTGGAAGAGATGCACACAACTGATTCTTATGAGCTGAAACAATCTGGTGCCTGGGAGTAGAGACCCAGAGGATGGAGAATCGTTCTTAGAATTTGACTCAAATAGAAACATTGATAGTTAAACCAATAGTTGTAATTATGATTTATTCAACATAATAACATGTTGAGATAATGCATTTTATGTATTTAACGCTTTTAATTTCCTTATCTTTTATTCTTGTTGCCCAGGTAGACTTTAGTATAAATTGTGGATTCCAATTTAGTGTGTTTCCGTGGGACTCTTCTTTTAGTATTGGCTTGTTTATCTGCCTTCCTTTCACTACTCACCATTGATGTTTGTAAAACTCCTTGATATTTATTATAATTAACTTATATTCATATTTTTACTTACAGGAGTCAAAACACCTTTCTTTAAATTAAATTACCCATTATGTCACTTGGATTCTTTATTCAACACAAGACTTTAGGAGAGATTCTGGGATAGCTCAGCAGTTGAGTATTTGCCTTGCAATAGTGAGGTCTGGGGTTTGATTCCTTACCCTGGCCCGTGCGACCCTGTATGCTGAACTGTGGCACAAATGCTAACTGCCAGGACAGCTCAGTGATGAAGGTTCCCACTTTCCAAGCAGGAGTTCGGTTCCCACCCTGTGTGGCCCCACATTCACCTGTGTGGAATGAAACCATGTCACAACTAATGATGTACAACTATGGAGCCTGCTCCGGGTCCTCCCCGCTTCTCTCTCTCTCAAACAATAAAATTAAATTAAAAAAAAATATATAAGACTTTAGAAATCTAGACGTCCAGGACTGTAACTATCTGTTGCAGCATCCTGACTTTGCAGATGAGGAAAGTGGACTCCAGAGGGTCCAGGTCAGCCCTCCCTCCACTGGCAATTTGAGTAAACTAGAGTCCAGCTATCTCCACTCCCTGTCTTGATCTTTTTACAACACTCTGTTTTGCCTTATTACCATGGGTACAATTTTTAATTTAATATCAATTTAGGCATAATATAGTCTCTCTTCATCTGCAACCTGGTTCCTATTCCTTCCCAAAACTATGTTTAACATGTACATCAATGATCATGACAAACTACAATATAAACTTCTGAAACAGGTAGGACAGTTCTTTTCTAATTTTACTTAACAATTATCCAAGATATGATTATTGACTACCTACTATGTGCTATGTATTATTCCCTAGACAACAACCTATTTTATATTTACACAGCTGTAATTTTTGGAAATGTTCTGGAGTCACACTGTGCCTTCCTCTAGCTCCCCAGTTTCTCCCTCCAGAACTAAATAGCACAAGTTATGTCTAGTCCATAAAATAGCCTTTCAAATACTTGAAGAACTATGTTATGCTATTTGGTGAATCATCTTCAGTTCCTTTAATTATTTTACATACGATATGTTTCCAAATCCTTACTAGTTCTGTTTACTCTTTTCTAGAAATGCCATGGTTCTGTCACTAATGGTTAATGCCCAGAATCAAATACTCTCCTTGTTCTCTGCCCAGCAGAGTAGGTAAATAACTCCTCATGTTCTATATACCTTCTTTAATGCAGCCTAAGAATTAAGTGTCTGTTTAGAACATGAACAGGATATTCTTACTGGGATTGCCACAATCTGCTTTTTAAATGAAGAAACAGTATTCAGTTGACTGTGAGCTGACCTTGACTCTCCTTTTCCCATTATGTGCCTCTGTGCTGCTAAGAACAGAAACATCCTGTTGTCTTGGACTGTAACCAGCTGTTGTCAAGGTATAGATAAGATACATAGCTGCTATGAAAAAACTCCACAAAAAAACAAAACGTCTGGTTGAATTTTGTTCAGACGTAAGTCAGTGGATACTTCAGCAAATAAGTAGAGAAACTTCAATTTGTTTTGTTGTCAAAAACCCAATATGGTGAAGCCACAGGGTGTTCATTGGGAAATCTGAAAGCTGCTCTTTATTTACTTCCAAGAGCTTTTTAGTTCCCAGACAGTGAACTCACCTTGATTCCAATGGTATCTGGGGAGGGATGAACAATTTTTCTAGGGGGGTTGTTCTCTCCAATAAGACTCTGAATTGGAATTCTCTAAACAGGAGTCTATACTACCCTTTGTCCCTTACATGCAGGTAAGATATAATAATTCCAACCCTCTTTTTTCCCCAGATGCTCTTTATTGAATAAAACAGCACACAGCACACACCAGGAGTGGTGAGGAGGTGCAAATTGCCGGACATTTGATGGACCAGGCAAATGTGAAGACCAGCAAAAGGGTGCTTCCCTAGAAGTGCATAGGCTCTCTTTTCCTAATCTGAAGCATTTGGACGAAAACCAAAATATTCAGTAAAATACCCAGATGCTTCCGAAGACTGGATATTTGGCTCAGCAAATACAGCATTGCCTGAATGTTCTGCTTGTCAGTAAGTTGTGGAATCACATAGACAGCCATAATAAATTAAAGGCCAGGCTAGGAATAGAACTAAGACTTCCTGATTCATAATCCAAGGTTCTGGCTCCTACACCGTCTTTGATTCCATACACATCATACTGGCTATTCTGGGCTGGTAATACTCCTTGCTCACTTGTAAAAGAAAGGGACCTTTTAGCAAAAGACTTGGCTCAGCTTCATTCTGAATTATTTGATCTGCAGCCAGCTGGACTAGTATGAAATTGCATATTAGTGTTATACATTTTATTTGACAATAAATTCCTCATTCTAGACTCTTCTTTCTTAAAATAATATCCTGTCTAAAGAACCAGAAAGTTACTAAATCTTGTTTTACTTCAGAAGCAGTGAAGATTTTAGCCCAAATTCACCATCAGAAGATAGAGATAATATAATTAACATATGTGAGAATTTCTAGGCAAGTTAAATAAGTTGGCCTTAATTTTTATTTTGGTATATTTAAAGCTGAAGCTTATGTGGCTGGGAGGTGATGAACTAACAACTATTTCGTATTTGCCAGATATAGTCTGTTCAGCCACAAACCTTTGTATATGATCTTTAATTAATAACATGTGTGAATATCGTGTTAATGTTAGGTGGTGAAGAGTCATAAATAATATCCTTACTTAAAACTACAAGGATCTTTTAACTGATATGTAAATGGTGACTTTATATTAAGTGTTTATGTTTACTTCCTACTTATCTCCTCCCTTTGCTTGATTTTTAAACCCCAAGTAGATTTCAGATGGAGCATTTCTGAGACTTTTGTAAATTGCCTATATGGTCTAAATAGTTTCAAAGGGCATTTATGCAGCTGGTCCTAAAGCGTGCTCAGAAGTGGTAGACATGAACCAGGGAGAGAATTGTGTGGGCAGCAATGCCTTTCTATTCCAGGGAAATTGAAGGATAACTTCCTCCACTGGCTTCAAAGGTCCATTGTGGGGACTGGGATATAATTTGTACCTAAATAATTTGTATGTATTCTGAAATCACTCTTCACTTTAAATGCTGAAGGTGGAGATTGACTTTTGAGGTTACCTAATACACTTACAGACTCAAAGCCAGCTTTTCCGGGTAGAGTACTTGTTCTGTGTCATATTGCTGATGCGATATCTGCAAATCCTTGCCGTTTTGTTTTTGTTTTTTAAACTCTTTGCTTGGGCTCAGGTATTAAAGGAGACAGGACTTTTCCTGGTTTGAAAACATAAGAAAACCATCTATTTAACATTAAAATTCCATAAACTGTTTTCAGGAATACTATGATGGTTTTTCCTTAGATGTGGATAAAAAAGACATAAGTAAACTGTTTCTTTTTCATAAAAATGACTTAATTTAGAAACAAAAGGTCTTATATTGATCTGGCTTTACAGGCCAGATGGGATTGGCCGAAAATATTTAATGTGATGAAAAGCAAGGGCCTACAAACAAGATCACTCTACCCAGCAAGGCTATCATTCAAGATCAAAGGACAGATAAAGAGCTTCCCAGACAAGAAGAAGCTAAAGGAGTTCATTGCCACTGAACCAATATTACAAGGAATGCTAGAGGGACTTCTTTAAGACACAGGAAAAAAAAACAAAAAGCAAAACCATGAATAATAATATGGCAATGACTAAATATCCATGAACAATTATTTTCAATTTAAATGCTTTAAAAACTGAAATCAAAATACATGAATGGGTTTTTGGCTGAGTGGTCAGAAAGAGAAATACAGATGAAATTTGATTTGTTTATAAGAGGAATCTAAAGAAGAAAATAAACAGAACATAAACAGATTCACAGATACAGAAAACACTTGGATGGTTGCCAGATGGGAGGGGTGTTGGATGTTTGGGTGAAAAAAGGGGGATGGATTAAAAAGTACAAATTGGTTGTTATGCAGTAGTCATAGGGACGTAGGATATAGCATAAGAAATATAGTCAATAATACTGCAAGATTATAACTCTGCATGGTGTTAGATGGGTACTAGATTTGTTGGGGTGATAGTTGGGAGGAAGTTGGAGGCAGGATGAAAGGGTGAAGGGATTGAAAAATACAAATTGGTAGTTATAAAATAGTCATGTGGATATAAAGTAAAATAGAGAACAATATGGTAATAACTATATATAGAGCCAGATGGGTATTAGACTAGTCAGGGGGATCACTGCTTAAATTATATAAATGCCTAACCAATATGTTGTACATCTAAAATTAATATAAAATAATATTTAATGTTAAAAAAAGAAGAGGCAGTACATATATACAACAGAATATTACTCAACCATAAAAAGGTATGAACTCTGCAACAACCTGGTTGGACATAGAAATTATCTTGCTGAGTGTAGTAAGTCAGACAGAGAAAGACGAATGCCATATGATTCTACTTACATGTGAAATTAAAGAACAAAACAAGCAAACAAAACAGTAACAGACTCATAGACAGATAGAACATTTTGATCTTTGCCAGATGGGAATGGGATTGGAGGAGTGGATAAAAAAAGGGAAGAGATTAAGAAGTACAAATTCATAATTACAAAATAGTCATGGGGATGTAAAGTATAGCATAGGGCATGCAATCAATAATATTGTAATAATTCTGTTAAGATGGGTACCAGATGTATCAGGGTGATGACTTTGTAAGTTATATAAATGTCTCATCGCTATGTCATACACCTGAAATGAATATAATATTATATGTCAAATATAATTGAAAATAAAAAACCTGTAAGAAAATATAGGATGCCCAATTATATTTGAATTTCAGAAAAAAACATTTGGCCTATATCCCAAATATTGCATTGAACAATATTGCATGGAACATATTTGTACTAAACCATTTTTTGTTGTTTATCTGAAATTCAAATGTAATTGAAAATCCTGTGTTTTTTTCTGGAAACTCTATTTTTGACCCACATAATAATGCTCCTTTGGCTTAATACACTTCTCCCCTGCTTGGGGATATCAGAGGAAACCCTTGGTTTCAAGTCCAATGTCATTCCAATAGAGAGGTCTTTGACAAAGTTGTTTCCTTGAATGAATGAACAGTGCCTCTCAAATTTAGTTATACAACTTCAATGAATGGAAAATTTCTTTTCTCAGTATCTTATTGAGTGTTGTAATCTAGGCAAATCTAAGAGTTGCTATTTTGGTTTTAGTAACAAAATAAATTTTGAAAAACACAGGAGGCTGCCATTGTGATCTTTTTAGAATTGTAAATTTACACAAACTGTTAGTGTCTAGTACTCATAAGGCTGACCAGCTGTACTGCTTTAAATGTGACAGGAAACAACAGTACTGTCCTGTTTCAAACAGCAGGGTTGAGCAGTCTACTTGTAACCTTGAATTTAGCCCAGTAACACTAGGCTGACTATATATATTATTTGAAATGGGACAGTACCATTGGTTCCTGTCTTGTTTAAAATGGCACATCTAGACAGCTTAATACTAAATCTTCTATAGATGAGTAAGTTTAAAGTGTATTTTTGCCATTTGCATATTTTCTCATTACAATCGTGTGAGGTGTGTCCATGGCTCTTTTGACATCAATGAAGAGTCCTCACATTGATAACATATGGGGACTATTTTTATCTGCCCAATGCTTTTTTCTTTTTTTCTGATGAGGTAATTACTCAAGCAATTTTAAGACTTTCCCAACTCTACAAACTTAATGGCAGAATTGAAAAGTTTAGGCCTCCTGATTTAAATAATCTTTGCTTCCTGTTACCCAAGTAGTCCTAAAAGGTACTTTCTTCAATTCTGCAGGCAGGGGAAACTAGAATGGCTCAGCGGGTAAAGCGCTCTCTCTTTGAAGCCCCGAGGACCGAGGATCGAATCCCGGCCCCAGCCCATGTGGACCCACATGCTGAACTGGGTTGTACCCCCAGTTCAGTTCTTGCTGTGACCTATGTGGGAGGCTCCTGGCCCAGTTCCTGCCCTGCACAACCCTGTGCCTGCCTGTGGAGTGAAACTGTATGGAAAACTAAGGTCAACTATGGAGACTGCTCTGGGCTCTCCCCCTTCTCTCTAAAAAAAAAACATTCTGCAGGTGACCCAAAAGGATATATTTTTCATACAAATTTACATACATTGAGAAATCGAGGCTGAATATATGCAGATGAAAAATATAGACTTGGTCACATATGAGTAGCATTTTCTCATTGTTATTAATCTACAAATTTAGAAGATAAAATCTTAACATTAATATAATGATTTGTTCCTTTCCTCATCCCTACCTCCTTCCCTCCATTCCATTTTATCCTACCTCCCTTTCTTTTTTTCTCTTTTGCACATTTTATTCTTCCCCTCCCCTCCCCTGCTCTTTCTTTCCTTCCTCTTGCTCCCTTCCAACCCATACTTCCTTCTTTCTTTCTTTCCTTCTCTCCCTTCTACCCTCCCTCATTTCCTCTTTCCTTCATATTTTCTCATTCTTCCTTTCTTTCTGTTTTTTTCTCTTGTTTTCTTCGTTAGCAACAAATTCTATCCATGGTTCTTAAATGTTAGTGTCAAAATCGTCTGATTTCAAGCCATTTCATGATTTCTGACAACAATTAGAACAATAGGAATTAGATTTTCATCCAGAGTAATTCTACAATAAAAAAATCCATTAACCCCCTACATCAATAGATTAATGAAAAAATAATATAATAAACTCTGATATACCTATTAGCTTTAAAATTGTTAATATTTTGCCAATTTTGTTTTATTTATTTCTCTTTACTTTAAAACAATTGGTTTTTTACATAATTCCCAGATATTATATTTCACCCACAAATGCTTGAATTGATTTTAAAATACTTCTGCAAGTGAAAAGAAATATTAATCATAAAAAATTAAAAACAAAGCAATTAAAACATTCCACAGAACACAACACTGTATAAAAATACAAAAGTGAAAAGACTGATAAAAATTAAAAGGCAATGTCAAGACTGAGAGGACATATTTGAGAATATATAACAAAAAATTAAGGAATTAAAGAAAGACAATCTAATTGAAATAGTCAAAGCATAAAAAGAGTCTATATAAGAAGAATTGCTAATGATTTAAAACCCTAAACATTAGTGGTAACCAAAACAA
This sequence comes from Craseonycteris thonglongyai, assembly GCA_004027555.1. Lineage (NCBI taxonomy): Eukaryota > Metazoa > Chordata > Mammalia > Chiroptera > Craseonycteridae > Craseonycteris > Craseonycteris thonglongyai. The sequence continues at coordinate 60,519 of PVKE010003206.1, forward strand.
TGCAAATTAAATAAAGAATAACAATTATTGTTTTTCATCTTTCAGATAATCAAAAAAGAAAAACAAATCTTGATCATACTCAGGGTTGACAATGTTTTGGGAAACAAAAAGAAGTTGTGGTACACTTATACAATGGAATACCACTCAGCAATAAGAAAAGATGAAATACAGCAATTTGTGACAACATGGACAGACCTTGAAAACATCTTATTAAGCAAAATAAGTCAGAGTGAAAGAATCAAGAAACATATGACCTCACTTATAGGTGGAATATAAAACTGAAGGGAACAAAGAAACAAAGGCTCATGGACACAGTCAACAGTTTAGTGGTTACCTGAGGGTAAGGGGGGAGGTGGGTGGGAGAGATGGGTGGTGGGGAGTAGGGAGGGGGAATCAAACATATGGTGATGGAAAGTGAGCTGATTCTGTGTGGTGAGCACATAATGTGATGTATAGACAATGTACTATGTATAACGGTACACCTGGAAACAATGTAATTGATAGCAATTAATGTCACCTCAATAAATTTAACAACAACAACAACAACAACAAAAATATATATATATATATAAAAGTCAATAAGGAAATTTCTGTCTCTCTTGAAGGATAGTTTGGCAATATCTAAGGAAATTAAAGTAGGACAGAACCTTCAATGTGGCATTCTAATTTCAGAACTTTACCCTAGAGAATAACTTACATCCATGCAAAAAGTAGTGTGACCAATACTATTAATTAAAGCATTTTATTTTCATAGTGATGGAAGAATTGAAAATAACCTGTTTGGCCATTGATAGAGAATTATTTAATTTAACAAGTTATGCTACTATTCTTCTTTGGGTTACTACACAGAAGTTGCGAACACAAGTAGATTCATATGCCATAACAGAGCCCTGAGTATCCTACTAGACTTTTCATTTTGAGTTAGAAAATTGTGGCCCTTTGGAGTGATGCAGCCCTATGCCAGGGTTCATGCTTGATGAATAAAACACAAGTTGCTCATCATTCTCCACTCAGGACTATCGGTTGGTTTTCTTGTGCAGTGCATAACCTGCACAACAACTTGGGTTCCTGCTTCTCATAGAGAAAGTGCTTCAAGGGCACTTTTTAAGTAGACAAAGAAAGGTGAAGAACAATACGCAATAGCAGGCAGTTCTTTAGGTACTAAATAAGCAGGCATACATGCATACACAGACACACAGAACAAATTGATATTTTGGTATTTTCTTGCATATAGAAGCACAAAAAAGATCTGGAAGAACATCTATCCTCAGGAGTGAGGGTAGAATTGGGATGGGGCAAGGGAACCTGTATATTTTTCTATATAGTTTGAAATTTTTACAATGGATTGTGATTATAAATTATATCAATGATGATGATGATATTTTATTAGGTAAAATATTAAATATTTATTAACAAGAAGAATAAAGCACTACAAATCAGAACTTTTGAAAAGCTGACAAACATCACAAACATGGAAAAGTCGAGAAAAAATTTATTTGTTAAATGTGTAACACAATTTGTAATATTTTCATTAATAACTTTTTGTTTATCATGAGTGATTTAAAAAGATATTTGATATATCCATATATCAGCACACTCTGAATCTTTTAAAAATAGTTATTGAAAATCTTTATGATTGATATGAAACAATGTCTATACATTCAGTAAATAACATTACTAAATTGTACCTAAGATACATTTATATTTTCACATGTGTAGGGACAATTTATCTTTGTTAAGGACTTCTAATTTCCTCAGTGCCACTCTCCACAGCCCAAATTGTTGAGATTGCGGTCATCGTATCTTTCTGTGACCATCATGGTCAATATATTGAATCCTGGCTGGGTCAATTTGATGTATAACCCAAATTTTCTGGTTACTCATCAGAATTGTAGTTCACGTCTCTCAGTCTAGACACATTCCTGAATAGTTGCACTGGTTCTTCTAGCCCAAAGATAGAAAACAGTATCATTATGATTGTATAAAAGATAGTTTAAAATATTTTAAAAGCATGTACAAGAATACCATCATAGTTCTCTATCATAAATCCAAAATGATGTTTTGTGAGAAGTGATATAATGAGTCTCTATAAGAAAAGCTAAGATTGACAGAATGGAAGAAAATATTTAAACCATCAGTCTGATAAAAGATTAATATCCAAACTATAGAAGAGCACGCACAACTCAATAGCAAAATAGCTAATAATTTGTTTAAATTTTGGCAAAGGACCTGAAAAGGCATTTTCTAAAAAGACATACAAATGGCTAATAGGTATATGAAAAAGTACTAAACATCACTAATTGCCAGTGAAATATACATCAAAGCCACAATGAGGTATTTATGTTACACCCGTGAAGATGGTTATTATGAGAAAGACAAGAGACAAAAAATGTTGGCAAAGTTGGAGAGACAAGGGAACCCTTGCACACTGTTGGTAGAAATGTAAATTGGTGGAGCCACTATGGAAAACAGTACAGCAGTTCCTCAAAGAATTAAATATAGGACCATCATATGATCTAGCAATCCCACATCTGGGAATATATCCAAAGAAATGGAAATCAGTATCTAGAACAGATATCTGCCCTCCCATGTTCATTTCAGCATTATGCACAATAGACAAGGAATTGAAACAGCCTAAATGTCCACAGAAAGATGAATGGATAATCTTTTAAGAATATGTGGTATATATACACATGGACTATCATTCAGCTGTAATAAAGAAGGAAATCCCACCTTTTGTGACAAGATGAATGAAGTTAAAGAACATTATGCTAATGAAGTAAGCTAGACAGACAATGATGAATATTGCATGGAATCACTTATATGTGGGATCTAAAGAGAAAAAGTTATATAAAAACTTTTCAAGGGGTACAAAGTTTCAGTTATAAGAAGAATAAGTTCTGAAACTCTAATGTACAGTATAGTGATTATAGTTATTGTATTGTAGGGGAAGCCGGGATGGCTTAGCTGGTTAAGTGCTCACTTTTCAGACCTGGGGAACGAGGATTGAATCCTGGCCCTGGCCCATGCAGACCCATATGCTGAACTGGGATGTGCTTCCCAGGCAGGAGGCCCCCAGTTTGGTTCACGCCCCACCCCCCCACGCCTCCAGTTCAGCCCCTGGCTCAAGGGAGTGTGCCTCCCATACCGGTGGCCTCAGCCCAGCTCCTGTCCTGTGTGGCTCTCACCCACCTGTGTGGAACAAAACCATGTCAAAAACTGATGGCGTACAACTATGGAAATTGCTCTGGACCCTCCCCATTCTATCTCTCTCTGTCTCACTCTGTCTCTGTCAAAAACAATAAAATAAATCTTTAAAAAATATTGTATTATACACTTGAAAGTTGCTGAGAGTAGATCTTAAGCACACATAAGTTAACTATGTGAGGTGTTAATTATATTGATCTTTGGCAATCATTTCACAACATATATGTATATGAAATCATCATGTTGTACATTTTAAATATATACAAATATATTTGTCAATTATTTCTTAATAAAGTCTTTAAAATATAAAAAAATTCAAAGACAATTCCAGATGTGTATTATTTCTTTTTAGTTAGCATAATATTTTATTTATATTTTATGATGATTACTAATTTAAAAAAGTATAGCTAGTCAGTAGTAGCTCCCTTCTATGCACATGTAGTCTTCTCAATAAATTTTTAAAGTTCACATGAGAAGAGTTGGGGCCTCATAAACCCTGTAACCACTGATGTGCTCAGCACAGGGAATGCACGTAGTAGACTAAAACGTAATTTTTTTTTTTTTAATAATACTATTATTTATTTATTTTTATTTTTGACAGAGAGAGAGATACAGAGACAGAGAGAACTGAACTGGGGGAGCTCCCAGTTCAGCATATGGTTCCGCACGGGCCGGGGCCGGGATTCGATCCTCGGTCCCCGGCACTGCAAAGTGAGCGCTTACCCCACTGAGCCCTCCTGGCTTCCCCTAAAATGTAATTTTTGATTAATTAACAATCAGTTATCTACTAATCCCAATCTTTATTGAGCATCAAGATAATACTGTCAATCTTTAATAGTTTAAGTTTCTTCAGAAAGAAAGATGAAACAGCTATTTGGGAACTTTTTCTTTTAATTATAGAGACTTTTCAGATACACTGATTAGAAAATGTGTTGGCAGGAGAGTGCTTCATTGTTTTGTGTCCTTACAAGACTTAGTCAAAACTCAAAAACGTCTTTGTGGTATAATATTTCTAAGGGACATTTGAAAAATAACCTTTTGCTTCCAAAATATTGAGGTTACTCATCCTTCAATTCCCTGAGATCATTAAGACCTGTTTTGTTTGCCTTTCTCTTGTGCATAAGGAAACCAAACAATCCCTTCTTCTTTCCCAATATGGTAATAATTCTAAATCCAAATTACTGCCTAGGGAATCTAGCACATGGAAGAAAATCTTTTCCACACATATATCTTTGTTCTCCATAAAAACTATGTGCTCTAAAAGGAACTCATAAGTTTATATGGTTTTAATTCAATGGTCAAATTCAAGAATCCGAGTCTCCTGTGATGTTGACTTCATCTATTTCCCATAATGAGTAGTGATACTTTAGCTATCATTTGTATAAACACAAATAAGCACAAATAACAATTGTGACTGAGAAAGCTTGTGAGTTAGAGAGCTTAAGAATAATATTAAATAATATTTGAAATTGGGATTCAAGGTTTCTTAAAATACTATGCTTTGAAATGTATCAGTAGAATATATATTTAATGAGGGTTGAGCTAGTGAGTAAAGTAACTTTCTGTGTTGTCAAAGGATGAGCTTTAAGACAGCACAGTATTACACCTCTTAGAAGCTTGAGGTAGATGGAGTAGTACTTATTGATAAAATTTTGTCATTTTTATGATAAAATTATGAAACAGGCCACAAAGTAGTAATTTAGAGCTGGAAAGGTCTTTAGATATTGGGTTGCTTTATTACCAAGGAAAAAACTGTCTACGATTAGTAATACCAAGAAACAATTGGCATCCTAAGTTTTGACTGCAGGAATAGGTATTTGGAGAGAAAATGAAAATATACCCTGCAAAGCTACATATGGTCACTGCATACATTAGTTGACAAGTGGGTATTTTGGTCACTGTAAATCTCTTCTTTTTGAATGCTTAAATTACAGTTGGAGCAAATTTGGCCCACTTCTCTTTCCTTAATCCTGGTTTCTGGGAGCTGCATAAATTATTTTCTGTATTTATTGAGCAACTATTACATAACACTGCATTGTGTACAAGAACTAAAACAAACCTCTTCTTTTTTAAAAAAAGATGTACTTTATTGTTTGAGAGATAAGAGAGACAGAGAGAGGAAGAAGGAGGGAGAGCCCATAGTTGTGTGTCATTAGCTGTGACACGGTTTCATTCCACACAGGAGGGTGTGGGGCGGTGTGGGGAGGGAACCAAACTGGGAGCCTCCAGCATGGGAGGCAGAACCTTTGGCACACAGCCTGCCTGGTGGCTACCAGTTGTGCTGTAGTTCAGCAAGTGGCTTTGCATGGGCTGGGGGGAATTGAACCCTGGACCTCACAATTGCCAGGCAAGCTTTCAACTGTTGAGTTATCCTGGCATTCCCAAACCCTCTCTTTATTTAGAAGTTTATATAACATTAAGCAGAATGACATTCAAAGAGCCAAAAAAAAAAAAAAAAGAAATATGAATTTAGTGCCAGAAAAAGTCCTCTTAAGTAAACAAACAAATAAACCCAAATACAACAACAAAAACAATAAGAGAAAAGAAGAGATTCTGACTTGTCCTATGGGATCAGATTCATAGAGAAGACAGACAGAATTGAATAAGACTGGAAAGACTGTAAGGCACGGAAGTGCAAGCAAGGTAAGTTGGAAATATAACAAGACATAAAACATGCTCAAAAATAGGTTTGTATTCTGATTGAATCAAGGAGATGTTTGAGATTAGCTCTGGCTAAGGTCTTGTGCGAAGTTCACTGAAAGATATGAACTGAAGACACATAAAGAGTTGTTGAATTATCCCCCAAGCTCATCATGAATGTTATTTTTCTATTTTTTTCTGCTGATTATTTTATTTTGGCTCTTTGCAATAGGGGAAATATTGTTTCCCACAAGGGAAGCACACTCCAGTTTAGCATATGGGTCCACACGGGCTGGGGCCAGGATTCGATCCTTAGTTCCTGTGGCTGCAAAGAGAACGCTTAACCCGCTGAGCCATCCCAGCTTCCCCATAGCAATTATTTATAATAACCTCTGCATTTACTAACACAATGCACCAATGAATATTGAATATAAATGGCCATAATTATGACAATATGCATTCATTGCTAAATTCTGTAAGGGTGCAAGTAGTGAGAATTCCACAAACTGTTTTACACGCCATGTCTCTAGGAATATTGTTTTAAAAGTCCAATAAGCATGTAGGACAAGCTTCTCTTTCTAAGTTCCTAGAACACAATGTGCAGTGGAAGAAGGGTTAGGAAGAAAGGCTCATTATCTCTAAGGGAAAGAAGCGAGCACCACAGATGTGCAAATCAAGCTGCTGTTTCCCACAAACTCCATGGCTCCTCTTGAGCACAGGAAGGGAAAGAAAAATCCTCTAGAAAATTAACCACATGTTAGTATTGAAATGTTGCCAAGTACACAGACAGCCCTAGAGGGTTTGCTTCAAATCAATGTTGATGGAGCCATGTGGTGGGTTGAGAGAATGGTACAAGTTGCTCTCAGAGTTCACAGTACTGGGTATTTTTATTCAGCCGAAGAGAAAAACCCAGAAAACAAACAAACAGATGTGGGAATGATACCAGCAACACCAGTGGTATAATATTTTTAGATTAGTGTAAAGTGAGAAAGTGGTTCACTAACTATCTCAATCACTCTCTCATTTAACGTATTCCCTGGGAAGAAAGTGGGGCTGTGTGTATAAAGGCAAAAAAGTGACTTCGGCTATTACAAAGCCTCATGGGGAATGAGATTGGTGCATTCTGTTGAAGTGTTTCAAGTATTGGATCAATATCATTATTAGACTGTTTTGTAGAAAAAATATGTTACATTCCCACAGTCAAACAGATTGTAGTTTAATGCATATAAGGCAAAAACACCTGCCACTCCCCTTATTCAACTGAAAACTATTTCTCCTGCCCTTTTTTTTTTAATTTTTTTGGAATTTATAAGTTCAAAGGCCAATTTCATTGAATACAAATTGAGTAGTTTTCCATGCTTAATATTCCAAGTAATTTTTAAGTAACAATTTTATAAATAAAAAAATTGTAGCTATTATGTGTATAAACATTTGACATAAAACCATCAAACAGAAGACACTCAATGAACTACTTCTTTATTTTCTGAGTCTCAATAGCATTTTCTAAATTACATATTGCTACACAGATGTGAAGGTTTTTTAATTAGTAGTGCTAGCAACAATTGTAGTGGTAAATGTATACCAATACTTTTTAGATATCTTAACACTTACTTTCATATTGTAATAAACGTTATCTTTTTATATCTCCAATAAATTCTTTTGACATACTCTCTATTCAAATAGACCTCAATCTTAAGTCTTTTTGCTTTTCTCTTAGTGTGCCATCTTTTTTTCTGAGGATAATGGAATTTGTAAGTTTAAAGGACAAATTGAAACCATTTAGCGTGTCTTTCTGTTTAAACAGGACAACTGAAACCTAGGAGATGTTTCTTAGTAAGCATAAGGTATATGTAGAAATCAGTCATTTCTCCTCCCAGATCTGTGTCTCACTGTTTTTCTATGCACTTTAGATCTCATAGGGATTCCTGTATTTATATGCCACTGCCTGGTTATTTCCTTCTCTTTAAAAATTGCCTACATTTGCCTCTCACCCCAGGATTTCTCCAGTTCTCCCAGAACTTATTTAAATTAGGCCCCATTTCTTGGCCTTACCATGATTTAGCTTACAACCTGTCACTTCTAAGTATTGATTCACCTGACTTCCGCCTGACACAACTGTGGTCCAAATGTTAACGTTTGGAACTTCGTTGTATTACCTTTGATTCTACACTCCTTGCACTGTCTATTTACGACTGTGCAAACGTGGTGAGTGGCTCTCAGTGTTTCTCTGTGTCTCCTGGGTTCAACCCTCATGGCACCCCCTCCACCCCCTTTTACAGGTGAAGTACCAGGATTCCAGTTGTTTTTGTCAGTTTCATCAGCTATCAATGCATCATTTCCTCCTCATTTCGAGCTTTTTCCACAGCTCTTTCAGCTTCTGGCCCTTAGGGCCCTGTCTTGACACTGGATTCATGTGTTCTATCCTCGTGGCTTTCCACAAAAGGACAACAGGCCCTGGGCTGCTGAGGATTACTCCATACTTAACTCTTTCCTCCTTTCTTCAAACCTGCATCAGCATTCTAGTGATTGCAATATAATTGTACACCAATCGTTTCCAATTGTGTAGAACTGCATTTTCTTAACATATGTAAAGGTTAAACAAATGATACTCCATTTCTTCTCTGTGAGCTTGAAATCTATGCTACTCTTTAGCTCAGAATTCACCTCTTTTCCTATTCCAGGTGGAAATATTCTATATATTCTCCAGGACATAATATATTAGCCATTCTTTCTATGACTCCTTTCTTATTCTCTTTTCTCTCAGAATTATTCAGATCTTTCCCCTCACTCATAGGCTCCTTGTTTTCTTAGAGCCATTTTTATTTGTTTCCTTAAAAAATTGAGGGCTTCCTCAGGGCAGAAATAAATTTACTACCTTTCAATTGTATGCCTTTTCTCCTGACCTTTTACAATTTCTGCCTTGCTGCAAAGAAACTCTCAATTCTTTACTAGACTAAAGCTCTGGGATGCAGAGTTCATGTCTTCTTATTCCTTCACCCTTCTCACAGCACCTAATCTATGTTAAGTACATAGTGTTCACTTGATATACTGACTGCTTGACCATCTGGCTAGAAATCTAGTAGCAGAGTTCCTAGATTAGTCACAGAGAGAGAAAACCTTCAAAGCAAATGACTTTGGGGACTAAGCCAATATGATTAAAATTTAGGGATCAGGATGGAAAGGCATTTAGTTTTTCTTGCTAGTCCTTTAAATTCAGCCATTTCTAGGTTTCTGCTGGTGTGAAAAGTAATGTGGCAAAAGAGAACAGATGAGAACACATTCATTGGGCCCACAGAAATCATAGGATGAGAAAATACATCATTGTGCTGTGTGCTCTACTTTAGTCATAAATATGTTTCAAGCACACAAGTTGGCCTACCTTAATATTTCCCATATTGGTATTTGAAGATTTTAGTAAGAATCTTTGTTTGAGATGTTAATAGGCATGACTTGAGAAAATGAATAATCAAATAAATTTATTAAATTCTATTTCCTATATTGCTATTTTCTATAATTCTTTACCGAAGCATAATATCTATTTGAATATTGAAAGCTTTGAAAACTCCTTAAGTAAATAGAATTTTATAGACTTATTTAACTAAACATTTCTCATAGATATCTGAACCTGAAACCTTTTTAACTATTTGCTTGTTTTCATTGAACACTAGTTCCAGGAATGCTGATCCAACTACTCCAGGGTAACGGCAGTTCAGAAGAAACGTAGACCCCAGGAGATTGTAGGCTACCCTCTCCCCATCTGTTATGTCTCTGACAGGTAAGAATTAAGTTCTCCAAGGGAGGCCTTCTAAGTGGAAAGGAGTCCTAAAGAACTCTCCAGATATTGGTCACAGCTAACTGCTGAAGTAAATCAATTTTAACAATGTAGTGCTTTACAAACTTTAATGGGCATACAAATAACCTGGAGATCTTGTTACAAAGCAGATTATAATTTAGTAGGTCTGAGCTTCTGAATTTCTAATAAACTCCAAGTTGATACTGATGATGTCGGTCTTTAGAAAGTCTTTTAAGTTGCAAGAAACTAGGTTATTTGAAAATGGGGGATATATTATTCTTACACAAATTTAACTTTTATTCCCTTGTTCTCTGCTTCTCTAGGCTCTGGCAATTTTTACTTTCATTCTTGTGGGAAGCAAAAAAAACTTCTCTGAGGGCTTAGTTAGCGCATCTTCGAAATACAAACATTGGACTAATTTGTGGTTTTCAAATTTCTTAAAGACATAGAACCATTCCTTCCAAGAAAATATTACCGGTACGTAGTAACCCAATATATGCAAGAGGTCAAAGGAGACTTTGAAAGGGCTTTTGCAACATGGTGGGGTGAGGGGAGGAAGAGACTTTGCCCTTGCCCATCCCTGCACTCTCTGTAGAACCTCTACCTCATCCTAAAGTTGTACAGAACAATTTAAAAATCACTGGAATCAATGATTTTGAAGGCCTTTTATGACTTTAAAGACATTGACTTTAACCACTAGAGGAACTTTAGTGGTTTATAATAAAACAGACACATTATGATAAATAAAATAATTAAATAAAATCCATACTCCACAATGGCTTTACGTATTGTGTGCATCAGAAATACTGCAATGCATTTTAGAGGTGCCGGATCATCAGTACCATTCCAGTCATACCTAATCAATGGCTGAGACCTGGACATGCGGTTTTCCAAGCCTCCTAAGATGATTCTTGCATACACGGAAGTTTAAGAACCAATGATGTAGTGCAGTGATTTTAAATAGTGCACATGAGAATCAATGATTGAGTTTTGTACGGTGTAAATATTCGTTTGTCACTATATAAGTTCTAATGTAATAGATCTTGGATGAGGTCCAGTTATCTGTACAAAGCTGCTGCTATTATGCAGCTAGTTTAGTTTTGAGCACCCTAGCAGTGAAAAATGGAAAGTTTTATTTTGTATAGCTGTTATGCAACAGGGTGGAGCATAAAGTAATACTCAGTAAGCATATTTTAACTCATTGGAAGTACTCTTGCATTTCTTTCTTTTTATTTAATGTTGTTTTAAGATTTATTTTATAGTTTGAGAGAAGGTGAGAGAGAGAAGGGGAGGGTGCATTTCTCTTTTATAGCTCCAATTATGGTAGTAGAACCTCTAGATTAAAAAAGTTATTTTACCTACTCAAAAAGGCACTTGAAAATATTGTCAGCAAAGTATAACTCTGAGAATGTCATGATAGTTGTTTGGAAAATATGCTGATATTTAATAATGCCTAAATACTTTTGTTAATTAATAGGTAACAAAAAATTCAAAGGTTACAACTTCATTTGTTTTTGACAGCTTTGATTTTTAGTTCTATATATGAGGGCTGTCCAGAAAGTATCCAGCCATGTACTATTAAAAAATAGTGACATTTATGGCTGAATTTTTTTCTTGTACATTTACCCATAAATGCTACCTGATGCTTGCATGAGCATACAAGTGATTCTTAACCTTGATAAAAAATTAGAATCACCTTACCCAGGTCACATTCATAAACAATTATATCACACTGGTGGGACGTATGCATAAATATTTTGTTAAGCTCTCTATGTGATTCCAGTATGAAGCCACGGTCCTACCTAGATCAATAGTACTCAAGTTAGAGAATGTATAAAAGTTACCTGGGGAGTTCATTGGAAATGCAAATGCCCATCTCCCCTACAACTCAGATTCGGATCTAACAGGTTTATCTGAAAAGTTAGATATGACTGTGATGCAGATGGTGTTTTACAAACAAAAAAAAAAGCTCATGGAGTGTTTGGTGGGGGGAGGATCAAAGGGATTCTAAAAAGAAATCTAAAATTAAATGCTGGTATTAGAATTAAAAATGTGATTTATATTTTCAATGTTTAATTGTCCTTTATAGGTGGATATAATCATTGGAGATCTTTAATCTGTGAAAGACATTATGCAACAATTATATAGTAGAGTCCAAGGAGCTCCGGAGTTACTTATGAGAATACAGCAGGGGGACACACTTGAGAGGTACAGAATATTGAGACACCTTACATCAATGTATTGAAAATAATTTTTAGCTTTTATTTTGAGGTGATACTCATTGTCTTTTTTCTCTAGTAACCTTTTGAAGGTGAAGAAAAATAGAGGTACATCTTGAAAACATGCTTTTTTCATTTAATAAAAGTCAGGAAAATTACCTGAAATATATACAATTTTTTCAGTGATTTTAAAATTCTATACAATGGGAAGGCTGAGAAGAATCAACATTATATTTTTCAATATATAAATTGTCAATCTTTAAAGTGTTATAAAACAGATTTTATAAACCACTAGTTAATTTTGCTTTTCTTTTCTATTTTTTTGTAAAATGTATTTAGTGCCACTAAGTTACCAGTAATGGGTTGTATTATGGATAAATGAAAAACATATTAGAAATATTACTGAGAAGTCCTGAAGTTTGATTCAGACACATATGCAGTTAGGAATCAACCAAAGTTTTCACAACTTTGTCCCTTGTCTTCATGATGGCAGAATTTCAGGTAAACTTTCTCAATATGATGGCAAACATGGCCCCCTGGTGCTCAAGACTTTATCTTGGGCTGAAGATAATCTCAAGACAGTCTTTCTTTGAAAAAGTGCTCTCAGGGAAAAGATAGAACAGGGGTGTCCAATCTTTTAGCTTCCCTGGGCCACATTGGGAGAAGACTTGTCTTAGGTTACACACAAAATACACTAACACTAACAATGGCTGATGAGCTAAAAGAAAAAAAAAGAAAAAAAAATTGCAAAATATCTCTGAATGTTTTAAGAAGTTAAAGAATTTGCGTTGGGCTGCATTTAAAGCCATCCCGGGTCACAGGCAGCACGTGCGCTGCAGGTTGGACAAGCTTTCAATAGATACAAAACAAAACGGGGTGATTGTGGCCAGGGAGATAAGGTCTAAAAGCCCATAATGGCTGACATAATTCCCTATTTCTAGGTCTTGGGAGAGAGTTGTGGGTGGATAAGAGAATGTTCTGAATGGAGGGAAGGGGCTTATATGATTGATACTCTCCTAAGGCCAAATTAAACATGAAATCTATCATCACACAGTTTCAAGGGCAACTATATGTGACAAAAATAAATGTATCTCCATACAAATTATTGTAGTCAATAAGTATTATGTTAAAAATGAGATCTGCCTAACAGTAGTTAGCTTCATAACAGATACTTATCGCATTTCTTTGGCTATCAGCAAATGCATATCTGTGACACTAAAAAAAAAAAAAATGGCCTGCATGGGAATTGTGATTAGTGTGAGAGCATAACACACACTTTCAAAAAATTAGTGTAATCAGTTACAAACAATATATTATCAATCACTAACTGATATAATACATCCTATTTTCACTCGTGCTAATAGGGACACTGGTGTTCTCCTTTTGATCCTTCAGTTTTATGACCATCATACACATAACAGGTTTATTTACATTTTACTAAATATTACCAGAGAAGTGTTTCAATTCTTTTCACGAAGAAAGAATGTTCTAAATCAACTTTACGGTTGATCTTTGTTTTATACCCTTCAGGGCTGACATATCTCTTTCACCTATAGGAAGAAATGTTGGTAATGAAGAAGTGCTTCAGTGAAACAAACAAACAAACAATAAAGGATTCAAAAGAAGGGGAGGGTAGGGGAATAGGGAGGGGGCATCAAATATATGGTGATGGAAAGAGAACTGATGCTGGGTAGTGAGCACATAATGCAACACATAGACAATATAATGTAGAACTGCACTCCTGAAACTTATGCAATTTTTACCAACCAATGTCACCCCAATAAATGTAACAATTAATAAAAAAAATTTAACGAGTGACACCTGTAAGAGTAATTTCAATAGAGTGGTGGAGCTGTAAGACAGTCACACGAAGAGAAAGCAAGAGGTAAGGAAATGAAGACAATGATATTAGACTGGCCTTACAAAAAGCTGGGCTGAGAAGAGAAAACGTGTTCAGTATACCTGCTATACGATGTATGCAGGAGGTTCAGACTCCTTTCTTTCATTTGCCCTGCCCGATCCTGCCTTGACTCACTTCCCTCTTTTTTTAATTTGCCGTTTTCAAAGCTAGAAGAGACTAAATCTAATTTGTAAATTGAAGACAAAGA
>PVKE010003207.1:0-74369 GCA_004027555.1 Craseonycteris thonglongyai
CTCCCTCCCTTCTTCCTTCCTCTCCTCCTCCTTCTTAATGTCTTTCAATGGTTTCTGAAGAATTCTCAGACATTTTCTGTTTAAATAATTATTTTTGCCCTATTTGCTCTCTCCACTTTTTCTGGGGTTTCTTATGTTGCAGAGGACAAACCGTTCTGGAAAAACCTATCTGCACTCGGAGAATTGGAGAACCTTTCTTTCCTGCCTGCAGACCCAGAGGTGTTCTTCCTTCAAAGTCTAAGCCCTGCCTACCGGGTTCCTTCTGGATTTTATATAGCAAGGTGGGAGGTGGCGGAAGCGGAAGGGGAGGAGGGGACAGTCTGCTCCTGGGCGGGACATGCAATCAGCAAGCATAGTTACAGCAGCCGAGAAGCGTGGCAAGCAGGTGGCCAGTTTATCCTCAAGCAGCCGTTTTGCATTCCTGTATCACTCACATGTTACACGTTTTCACTGTCCCGTATTAATCTTATGGGTTTATTTTCCCTTGCACTTTCTCTTTTATCCCCTCATTCTTTATTCTGGATCATTTCTTTTGACCCCTCTAATCCAGTTCTTAAATGCCTTCTTCAGCTGTGTCTAATCTGCTATTAAACCTATGTTTTTAAGTCCACAAGGTCAGTGAATGTGTTTTTCAGTCCTAGAATTTTTGTTTGATACTTGTTTATAGTTTATAGTTCTCAGTTGCAATTCTATTTGCCACCTAAATTCTTGAATATATGAACCATAATTATTTTCAAGTCTGTGTCTTATAACTCCACTCTATGGGTCTCCTATAGAAATCTTTTTAACATTAGACTTTTAATTTTGAGCTAATTACAGATTCACATTCAGCTGTAAGATATAATGAGGGCAATTTTATGTGCCCTTCATTGTGACCCCCAAAGGTAACCTCCTGAAAAACTATAGTACGTGGAGGTGCTTGTAGGCCTTAATGAGAGTGATCTCGGTGGAGTGGTGGGGACAGCAGTCAAGTGGGAACTGGCCAAGGAGTGAACGACAGGGAGGAAGTGGCAGCAAACATGACAGACACATTGTGCACTGGCGGGTTTACTCAGTGAGCCTTCTGAGACCTCTGCACATTCGGAGGAAGGACTGGCCTTGACCAGTGCCCAGTAGCTAAACTCTGAGCCTTTGGAAGGTTCTTTCTGATAAGAGTGTCCTTGTATACCTTGGGCCACACCAGAGAGTTTATGCTAAAGAAATGACATGTGGAAAATGCTTGTTTTATTTGCCTGGGTCGTGCTATATCATTTTGGCTTCTGATGGAGACTGAGAAATTACGGTGGCTCCATGCCTATGTGACCGACCCTCCAATGCAAACCCCAGACACCAAGGCTCAGGTGAGCTTCCCTGGTTGACAGTTTTCTGTACCTGTGTCACATGTCATTGCTGGGAGAATGAAACTGTCCGTACAACTGGGGGAAACAGCTAGACGCTTGTTCCTGGTCTCTCCCGGACTCCGCCCTAGGTGCTTTTTCCTTTGCTGCTTTCAACCTGTAGCTTTTTAGTGTAACAAACTGCAGTCATGAGCATAACAGCTTTTCTGAGTTCTGTGAGTTCCTGTAGGGAATCATCAACCCTGAGGGTAGTCTTGGAGACCCAGATACACCTGCTTTTTTGAGAAATCTTATAGTGAAAAGAATGAAGCCGTGGGGATTAGCTAGAGGAACAGAGTGGCTCCAGGCAGGGAAATTTTGTTTGCGAGAACATGAGGTAAATTTGCATGCCTGTTGGTACAATAAAGGAGACAAGGAGAAGCTGGCAATTCAGGAGAGGGGAGCTTGAGACGATGAGGGGGTGGCGTGGCTACTAGGAACAGGGACTGGATGGGACCCAGTACACAAGGGCCTGGGACAGGTCACCCACCCTGAGTGGTGGGAAGGAAGCCAGAGAATGAGGGGACAGTGTAGGTTTGTAAGCAAACTTGGTGATGATGACAGAGGAAGGACTTTAAAAGATTACAGAAGAAGGGGCCTCCTGCAGACTCTTGCAAACAAAAGGACAGGAGATAAAAAGTCCTTGAGTCTCAGAAAGGCCAGCAATTATAGAAATCCAGGCCCAGAACAAACAGTTCTCAGACACCCAGGTGCAAGGTCTGCCCCTGCCGCTCCCCACCTTGAGTCACGAGAAACACGAGGGACCCTAGACAAAGAAATCACACTCAAATATATATAAGCTGTGAGACATCTAACTGCGGGGAGCACGTGCTTAGGTGCTGCTAGCCCCACCAGCTAATAAAGTCTTCCTCTCTAAAGAGTTGTCTGAGGGGAAGCCGGGATGGCTCAGTGGGTTAAGCGCTCACTTTGCAGCGCTGGGGACTGGGGATCAAATCCCGGCCCCGCCCGTGCGGAACCATATGCTGAACTGGGAGCTCCCCCAGTTCAGTTCTCTCTCTGTATCTCTCTCTCTCTCTCTCTCTCTCTGTCAAAAATAAATAAATAAAATATATTAAAGAGTTGTCTGAGCATCTGATATCCTCTGTCCGGTGTCGCTTCCTCAGTGAGGTGGTGATTGCAAGGACTTTCTGCCCTACCCTGAGATGGTTGGGACTTGTCTGCCAGATTATCCACTAAACACGGCCAACCTAGATGCTGGCACTTCCTGATACCCCTCCTCCACGCCCCTTTATGGTTCTTCTGATGCCCACCTATAAAAATGCTCTCCCAAGCCCCAGAAGTCGCTGACGCCCTCTTTCCCTCTCTTGGTGTCAGTCCGGCCGTTTCTGGCTGTTTCTAATAAACTCTCTCGCTAATCCAGAACTCGGTATGGTCCTTCTTCGACAAAACTTACAGTGATCACTTTGTTTTCTCACTAGACTATGATGTAAGGTTAGCCTTGCGTGTGCAGGGATGGGGGCAGAAGGCTGCGGGAGGCTTGCAGAGAGCGCGGGTCTGACTTTTGGCCATTTTGGAGAGCAAGCTTTCACACCAGAGAAGTGGGCTAAGAGTGCTGGGCAGGGAGAAACGCCCGTCGGAGATCTCTGGCCATGAATTTAGCATGAGAGTCTGCACACATCACCTGCGCTTTTCCGTGTTGGCGTTCAGCGGTGCAGGTGCCAGCAGGAAGCAGGTGGACAGTTGAGTTCACCAGGGTTGGACATTGCCGACTGTGGGGCCAGAGGGCGTGAGGGTGTTTGGAAGTAAATCAGTGCAAGGGAGGATAAACAAGGCGTGGCTGCCTGCAGCTTAATTCCACTCAGCAGCAAGCAATTAAAAACAATATTTTAGGGGAAGCTGGGATGGCTCAGTGGGTTAAGTGCTCACGCTGCAGCCCCGGGGAACCCCGGCCCATGCTGACCCATATGCTTCAGCCCTGCGCCCACCTGTGGAATGAAACTATGGAAAAACCAATGATGTGCAACTATGGAGACTGTTCTGGGCCCTCCCCTTTCTGTCTCTGTATATCTCTCTCCCCTGCCTCTTTGTCAAAAACAATAAAAATAAATCTTAAAAAAAAAAAAGAGGGGAAGCTGGGATGGCTCAGCAGGTTGAATGCTTGCCTTGCAGCCCTGGGGTCTGAGGACTGAGTCCTGGCCCGTGTGGACCCACATGCTGAGCTGCGGTGTGTTTCCCATGTGGGAGGCCCCCAGTTCAGTTTTCCCAGGGTCAAGCTTCCCATGTGGGAGGCCCCCTGTTCAGTTTTCCCAGGGTCAAGCTTCCCATGTGGGAGGCCCCCGTTTGGCCCCCAGCTCTTGGGGTGCACCTCCCATGCGGAAGGCCCCGGCCCAGTTCCTGCCCTGCGTGGCCCCTGCCCACCTGTGTGGAATGAAACCATGTTGAAAACTGATGTACAACTGTGGAGACTGCTCTGGGCCTGTCTCTGTCTCTGTCTCTCTGTCAAAAATAATAAAATTTTAAGAAAGAAAGGACCACAGAAAGGGTGGGATAACAAGAAAATAGTACGTTGATTGCTTTAGACCCAAATTTCATGTAAATGGGTAATTACAATAAATATTAGAAGATAAATATTCTAATTAAAATACTGTCAACTGGATTGTAAAGTAATTACATAGAAAGGTGAAATTAAAGGGATAGAAAAATAGGAGATATATGTATATACACACACATACATACATAGTATGCCCTATATATTGAGGGCTGTACAGAAAAAAAATCCAGCCATTGTAAATATGAGAACAGTTACATGGATCGATACTTTCTGGACATCACTCGTATACTATGCAAACACAAATTCAAAGGAAGTTGGTATAGCTATACCTAATTCAAAGTAGACTTTAAAATAAGCACTGTCAGAAATAAAATGGACATTTCATGACGATAGGGTCAATCTCTTAGGAAAATATAACAATTATAAATTTGTGTGCCTATGGTACCATGGTGAGCCAATCACAACAAGCAAAGGTTCAAAGGTTATAATAGACCGCCTCTCTGACTCTGGCCAATCTGAGCAGGCTTTTTACTAGAACACAGTGTAGCTTCGGGTACAGAAAATTCGTTTAGCGGCATATCGAGACGTTTTTCGGGATATACTAGGTGTATAAGACGACCCCCGATTTTCGGTTGACTTTTTTTCGTTTCAAAAGTCGTCTTATACGCCGGAAAATACGGTACATGAACACAGCCTCATGATTTGTAAAGTAAAAACTTGACAGAACCAAAAGGAAAACTGACAAACCCATAACTGTAGTGCTGTATGTTAACACATCTCTCTCAACAACTTATAGGGATAGCAGATGAAAAAATTCAGTATGAATACAGAAAATTTAAACAAAATGACTACCAAACTTGACCTCTCACAGAGCAAGTATGGAATAGTTACTCTTCAACATGTGAAAAAGT
Source organism: Craseonycteris thonglongyai (assembly GCA_004027555.1). Lineage (NCBI taxonomy): Eukaryota > Metazoa > Chordata > Mammalia > Chiroptera > Craseonycteridae > Craseonycteris > Craseonycteris thonglongyai. The sequence goes on from PVKE010003207.1 coordinate 4,800, forward strand.
CACCCAAACTGACTCTCGTAGGTAGCATAATTCCCCCCACAAAGATGTCTATATCCTGACCCTCAGAATCTGTGAATATGTTCTGTCATGTGGCAAAAAGAAATAACATTACAGATGGAATTAAGGTTGCTAATCAATGACCCTGAGATAAGATTAACCTGGATTATCTGGATGAATCAATGTAATCAGTGTCAGATGTGGGAGAGGGAGTTTGAAGAGTCCATATCAGAGGGATGCTGGAAGTCTCTAGATGCTGGAAAAGGGAAGAACACAGTGTCCCCACAGAGCCTCAAGAAGGATCACACCCCTGGGGGGCTTTGGTTTTAGCTCAGTGAGACCTATTTCAGACTCTGACTTCAGGAATGTAAGTCACTGTGGGCTGTCTTGGGATTGACAAGAGCTGAACCTAAAGAAGTTGGGTAAGACTCTATCCACCTTATTCACTCACTGATACATTCATTCATGAAACATTGACTAAGCACCTATTCTCTGCTAGATGCAGAGTGTGGAACTGAGGGATGTAGAGATAAACAGGACCATGGCCTTGCTCTCAAGGAGCTCACAGGGGAAGTGGAGAATTATACCCAAGGACAAAGCAGTGGAGAAGGGCAGTGGCAGGAACATGCCCCAGATAAGATGGAGCACACGGGACTCTTCTGGCTGCAAGAAATCCCACGTGTGTAAGCTTTGACCAAAAGTGCCTGGGCTTATAAAGCCAAAAGGAGGACAGAGGAAGCTTGTGGGTGGAGAGGATGCGTGAGCAAAGGCAGGGAGGTGAGAAACAGCATGGAGTGTGTGGAGAGCCACGAGAGTTGGCATAAAGCACAGCAGCAGCAGCAACAAGGAGACAAAGCTGCCCACAGGCCATGCCACAGGGCCTTGAACGCCAGGTGACAGCATCAGATACCACCTGGTAGGTAATGGGGAACTGTGGAGGGAGGAAAGGTGTTGTTAAAGAGAGGAATGCAGTGGGGAGATTTGGGTTTTAGAAGGATCACATTGACTGGTTTTGAAGATGGGCAAGATTGTAGTCCGAGTCCCATTAGAAAGTTGTTGCAATGATACAGATGGGCTATGCACGCGGGAGGGCCATGAACATGGTCAGAAGGGACTGTAATCAGGACAGAGTTAGGAGTCAGAATCAGCAGACTGATGATTGAGTGGAGGTGGGTGATGGTGGGGAAAGTGAAGGATGAGAGTCCCTGGTTTCTGATGGAGACAACTAGGTGGGTGACAGTGCCATTTAATGAAGTGGGGATGCAGGGAGAGTCGACTGGAGGGAGATGATCAATTCAGTTTGGGACACATTGTGTTTGAAAGGCTTATGAGACATCCTGGTAGATGGAGACAGTTGAATATTTAGGTCTGGAGCTCCAATGAGAGGTCTAATCTGGAGAGAGAAATACAGAGGCTATCAGACTCTAGAAGGACACTGACAATGGAACCATAGGAATGGATGAGATCCCCAAGGGACAGTACTAAAGTCAACAATTCTCAACCAGATATGCACGGGGTGGCACAACTCATTAGGAGAATGTTTGGAATCACCAGAAGGTCTTTTCCAAAATATATGCCCAATCTTTAATTCCAATAAATGCCCCAAGAAGTGTGAGCCAGGGAAATTCTTGCTGAGAAGGCAACTTAGGGTAGGAAGAAATTTGAGACCATTGGTGAGAAGAAAAGAGGGCCAAGGTGGGCACAGAGAGCAAAGGAAGGAGAACCCAAGAAAGCCACAAGGAAGAGAGAGGTTCACGGAAATCCAGGAGAGCGAGGTGCCCGTGGGTATCAAGATAGAACAATGATTCTTACTGTAAGTGTGCAAGGATGCTTGTGAAAAATATAGGTTCCTGCCTCTCACAATTCTGATGCTGCAGGGCCCTAAAATCTGCATAGTAAATAGTTCTCTGGGCACTTCCTCTGGGCTAGAGAATTTCATGAAGATTGCTGTGGACGACAGGCTTATGCCAGGAAAGAGGTTGAATGGGTCCAGGAAGATAAAGACTAAATGGGTCTATCAGATTCCACTCTTCAGGAGGTCATTGGTAACCATGGAAGAGAGAATTTTGGTGGTATCGTGGGAGTGGAAGCCAGATTGCAGTGGGCTGAAGAGTGAATGGGAGGTGAGAAAGAGAAGACAGCAAATGTGGACCCCTTTTAGAGAAAGTTGGATGAGAGGCGGAAGCAAGAGCTTCATCCCCCTCAAAGGCCACCTTCCATCTCCTGGAGAAAGTTGGCAAAGAGATTTCGGGAAATATGGAGGCTGAGTCAGACAGCCCCCAGACCCTCAGAATGCACCACAGAGGCAAGCTGGGAATCGGCAATAGCCAAGCACACCTTGAGCTGCCAAGTCTCAAAATTAAGCCCATTGTATCTGCCTTCATTCTACCCACTCTAAGTCCGTTCACCATCTTCACCACCCAAGTCATCTTTCCATAACCCAAATCAGACCATGTTATTGCCAGATGTGAAACTCTCCAGCCATTACTTCCTCCAATCTCCTCACCCCAAGTCCTGGCATTCAAAACCCTTTTGACTCTTGTGGTCCCCACTTCCCTCTGCATCTTTACCTCCACCCTTGTCACCAACACCTCCCACTTATACCACATCTACCCTCCACTCAGGCCTCATAGAGCCACCAGTAAACTGTGCTCTCCACCCTCCAGCCATCATGTTAGACTCAGCCAATTCAAGCACTGCCTCCTCTGAAGAGTTAGTTACTCCCTCCTTGGGGAGAAACAGCACCTTGCCCACAACTCTACCAGAGCACAGGTAGAATGAAATATTCTGTATCTATTTGTTGACATGGCTGTCCCCAGCCCCAACCCCCAGACTGTGCCTTCTCTGAGACCAGGTCCTCATCTTACTCCTCTGAATCACCAACACCTGCTCAGGGCTGAGTTCTCAGTGGCTGCGAGTGAATGTGAAGTGGGGTTTCCACCTGAGTACCACCATAAGAAAATAAATGTTTAAATTATGGAGTACCCACCGACCCTTTGACCCACCAACAAATAAATGTATTTGCAGGTTCTTCTCCTTTCCCTGGTTGTATTAATACTTTCAGATTGATTTTTCCCTCCTAAGGGAAAGAAAAGGCAAGCTCTGGACAACCATGTCTTTAAGTTACACAGTACAATGTCCCCTGTGGACTAGGCAATTAACTATTTGAGGGTGTACTCCAGTGGAGAGAGCAATTGGGTGCATTCTCAAGGAGCTTTACCTTGATTCTTAAAGTTACTTAGCCTCGCTGAACCTCGGGTCAGGTGGAGCTACGAATACAATTACCTAAAAGAATTGTGGTGAGGATCAGGTGAGATATCATTGTAAAAACCCTACAGAAATTAAAGTGACCAGATTTTAACATTAGTAAAGCAGGACACTATTGACCGGGAGGGGGGCGGGGAGGATTCTTGATTAAAAATTGGGTCTATCTCCCGCCGTTCCCTAGCTTGTCATGCATTTTTTCCAAAAATCGGGACTTTTTTAAAACGCCGCGGGACGCGGGACAATTTGTTAAAAATCGGGATTGTCCCGCCAAAAGCGGGACGTCTGGTCACCTTTACATAAATGCTAGTTATTATTAGGCTTTTAAGATCCTAATAAAGTAACATCTCAGTGTCACGACACCAACAAATTGCATTATGTTAAATAACTAAAAGGAACTCCCAAGGCGATACTGCCCTTCAAAGTTTCTTTCCCTAAAATGAGAACTTATGTACGTCCCAGGCTCATCAGGCCCACTTAAGACAACTATAAATGAAGCCCCGCCTCCCTAGCCCCTAAACCACGCCCCTTCCGCACAAACCTCTACGCTGTAGGGCCCCTCATCATTGAAGGACGCTTTTATTCACCAATAAGAAGTGAAATTTTTGTCAACCTCCGGTGAGGGGGCAGGACTTCCTTGCTGTTGCTAAGACACTCTTGTTTTGCTCCTTAACAACCCTGGCGGGGGTGAGCTAGCTGCGGCCCGGCTCCAGCCCCCGCGGGAGCAGGTGAGGCCCCAGGGCGCGGCGGGCAGCAGGGTGGGGCGGGCCGAAGAGAGGCCGGGAATCCCGCAGGGCGGGCGGGGCCTCGCCCACCGTGAAGGCCCCACCTCAGTCTCCTCCCAGCTGGTCCCCAGCACCAGGTCCTCCCGACCCCCACCGCCCCACTTAGGGGACCTGAGAGCTTGGTCGTGACAGATTCGACGTCGCGACTCTTCAGGCCGCTTCTCCCCACTTTCCACCTGACGCCCCGGCCGGCTTTGCGGTCCCCCATCCTCCCTGCCCCTACTCCTCCTCCGCCACCATCAGCACCTTGACCTTGATGCCCCCCACCTTTCGTGTACTAATTACCCCGTCCCACCTCCCCCGCGGCTAGGTCGGTGGTCGCCAGTCTAGGCCCAGCCCGCTGGACTTGGACTGTAGGTGACGTTTTGGGACTCCAGCTCGGTTATTTCTCTCTTTGGCCTCATTTTCCCCATCTGCAAATGGGAAGTTGGACTTAATGATCTCTAAGGCCTCTTCGACTCTGACGTGCTAGGATGTGGTTCTTTGACCCAACTGCAGGCTTCCCCGAGGATGTGCTTCCCATTAGAGGAGTGGGGTGTAGTGAGAAGAACGTGACAAACCGAATTCGGATTCCCAGTTGTGGGACCCTAGCAAGTTGCCTAATCTCCCTGGGCTCCAGTCTGCACATATGAAGTCGGGACACTACAGAGCGTCTCCTTAAGGAACTCTTAAGGGTAATCTGAAGTGTAAAGGGTCCAGTCCAGTATTTTCCTTCCTTTGTCTCTTCCCCACATTTTCTCCCTCAGAAGTGTCACCAACTTCCTTAGTGTGAGCTGTCATTTCTCTACTTGACCCTCAAATCTAGATCTCCAGCTCTGATCTTTCTCCTGGGTTTTCATGGTTAGGGATACTTTGGGGTGCAGTGCGGGTAGAGATTGATACTTTGATGTGATGATTAGACTCAATGGCTTCCTTTCTGCCCCTGATGATCCATGATTCAGTGATTATATGCTCCTGATGAGGTATCTTCATTTGCACATCTTGCTAGCAACTTAGTTCTAAAATTAAACTGGCCTACTTTCTGCCTACCTATCTATTCTGCCGACTTCCCCTGTCTCTCTCTCAGGAGCATCACTATCCTCCTGGGGTATCATCTGTCACTCTGCCATGCCCATCCCATTCAGGCATTTGTCAAGTTGCTTTGATTCTGCCTCCACAGGGATCTCACATCCGCTTCACTCCTGAAGCCAATGACTCTGGTTCAGGTCTTTAATACCTGTCACCAGGACCATTGCTGTAGCTTCCTAAATGGTGTCCTAACCTCTGGTCCCTCCTCCTGTTAACTCAGTTGTATTAACCAGAATAATTTACAACCATGTCACCAACCCCCAAGAGACCACCAAAGGGCTTCTCAGTCCTCACTAATGTCCACACTTCTAAAGCCTAGGTGTTAGGGACTTTCTATGCTTCCACAACCCATCCCTACCTTTTCCCCCACCTTCTCCTTTGCCAGCTTCTGTCCTCCAGCCATATTGGACTGTTGGACTTCTGCTTTGATATCACTGTGTTTGTTCATCTGTCTTTCCAGGTCTTTCTCACCTTGTCCATCTGTCAGGATTCCTACTCACCTTTTAAGGCCTGACCCAAATGCTGTCCTTGCCATCAAGTTTTTCTTATAGTCCTCTCCTCTTTCCCTCCAGATTCTCTTTCCTCTCTCTGCATCTGTCTGTGCACTGACTGCTTTCTGCCATGAACCATAGTTCGTTTCTTGTGTATGTGTGTTGGCCTCAGATTAGATTGTAAGCTCCTAGAAAGCAGGGGGCTGTCTCTTGCTTATAGTGGAGTCACTGCAAAAGCATAAGCTTGAAGTCATGTATACCTGACCCAATCCTAGCTCCTCCGTTTATCAGCCAGCAGGAAAGTCTTTCCTTTTCTCAACCTCTGTGGTCATCAGGAAAGTAGGGATAATAATGCCTGTCTGACAGTTATTGGGGAATAGATGAGATCCCGTATGTAGAACACCCATCCTGTTGCCTCACTCAAGGTCAGTACTCAATAAATATTATTGCATGGATTTGATATGTCCTCTCCCCAGGGGGCAACCGAAATAGAATTTAATTACACTTTAGATATCTGTGCATGCCTTCCATCCTGTGCCAGACACTGGGCTTTGTGCTCTGGGGCTGCACAGGAGAACAGCTCAAGTCCTCCCACCCCAGCTGACTAGACGCACAACACCCGCGAAGTCATGACTGCTTGTGAGGTGTCACCAGTAATTAGTTGACTGTGAATGATATTTAACAAATCAGTGCTGACCCCAGTTTATTTCTGTGATACCGTCACTCTTAGTCTCTTAGGTTCAAATCTGTTCTCTTGGGTGGGAAAGGGGAGGTGGAAGACTGCGTAATCCACTGTCTATGGTAGGCAGCTGTTCCCATGGAGAGCTAATAGCTGCGATGGTTATGACTTTGTTGTGCTTGGTATTTTGAGCAGAATGTTTGGGATTTCATCCAATTTGAGTATGCCCATGAGGGTGTACGGCATGAGTCAGTGTTGGTTATTACATCACGTTATGCATCAAGATGACTTGATATCTCCCCCCCCCCCCGTCTCTATCTCTATCACTCCCTCCCTCTTTCTTTCCCTCCTTCCCCGTGGTCTAAGGCACATCAAACATTTTCACTGGACCTCAGTAAAATGAGAAAAAACATGGGCGATTAAAAAATAAAAACCTTTTGTGTGTGTATGAAGGGTAACTATCTTTTCTTGAGGAGAGTATCTTTTATCCTGCTTCATCTCCTTCTTACTATTAAAAGTTTCTTTTATAGTAGATGATGTGTTTCTTAAGGCTCTTATCAAAATTAAAAAATGTTAACCCTGTGTTTACTTCATCCATTTTAAACTGATCTGTGAAATCCAGCTCTCCCAAGTGTTCTTTCTTGACCTCACCAATGACATCTTGGATGGATGCCTCCAAGCCCTTAGGTTACCACCTTACCAACTTTGCTCTTTGCTCGCCAGAAGGCGGAATTGTCAGGGAAAGGTAGGAGGGTGAGGGAGGAGCACTGATACGGCTGGAGGTGGGAGGCGTGCCTGGACAGGGGGCTGAACTGGTGGCTGCTGAGGCATGAATTTACTTGTCTTTTTGTCTGGTCTCCTACTTGCTTGTGACAAGGGAGGAAGCACAAAAGGTAGAATCAGAATAGATATGGTTCGGATCCTGGCTCTGTCATTGCCAGCTGTGCACCCTTGGGCCAGCACCAAAACCTCTCTGAACCCAGGTGCCCTGGCTGAGACCTGGGAGTAGATGCTGCCCCCACAGGTTGTTAGGGGATGAAGTGAGACAATGAACAGGAAAGACTAATGTACGGTAACCACCCTACTATGCCCAGCCCCCATCCGAATTGTGTTTTATAGGCTTTCCCTGTGACTCCGTTCTCTTCCAGTACCAACACGGTGTTTTGCACAGGTTGCAAACTCGATATATATTGGTTTGTTTGAATGTTTAGATGTTTAGTTGGCTGGTATATGAAGAAAGACATTGGAGTTCCCATCCTATTGCACCAGTAACAAGAGCCTACATTTACTGTAGAGTCTATTCTTACTCCCAGTTTCCAGATGAGAAAACTGAGGCTTACAGAGGTAAACACTTGTCTGAGCCAGGAGGCAGTGTGAATTCAGATCAGCCTGTGGAGCCTGCACTCAAGACCCCATGCCCTGCTCTGAGTGTGTCCTCCTGTCTCTCAGCTGCCTGGCGGTGGTTAAGGATGGGAAGACATCATCTATGGGCCAAGAGTAGTCCAGGCATTGAGTGGCCAAGGGGCCCTCCTGGGGGGCTGGTGACACTTTGGGACTTAATTCCTAGAATCCGTTCATTTTTCACCATCCCTCCCACATTCCCTAAACCTCTTAAGGATTCTTCCCAAATGCTTCAGAAGCCAAATAATTGGTGACTGAGGTCAGTGCCACAAAAGAACAAAGGACAGTGGGACGAGAGACATCCGGTTTCAAGGAGGCAATGAGGTGAAAGCCCTGTCTGTGCCTCCTGTTACCTAAGAGCAGCCTCCGGTCAGATATGGGTGAGGCTGTGTCATGCAGGCAGAGAGGCCCCGGGGGTGAGGAGGAGAGTAAAGGTCAGGAGAGGGAACAAGGCAGCTTCTGGCCTTGTGCTCCAGGACGGGCCCTGGGGTGGGCTGAGTTGGTACCCAGGGGATTCAAGTACCTCAGCATGGGCACACGTACATTATTAAAGGGCTCTCTTTTCGGCCTGATGTGACCATGTTCTGGCCTGGAGCTGTCAGGTACACGCTCATCTGCATGAAAGATTGATAAGGTTATTAAAACCTCTAGTTCTGCTATTTTTGGTAGGGTTCTTTCAGCAGGGTTTTTAATCATGGCTGACCACCTATAGCTGTACTCCAGTGATACAGCATCATAAAAAATCCTACCTTTCTGTATTTGGAAAAACCATCTGTAACTGTTCTTTTTATTCCGTAAGTCCCATCCCTTTGGAACTCCCAAAATACCTGTAGTGGTTAGGACAAGGTATTTGCAGTTGCGGTCTTTAATAAGCATGGTTGAATCACGCTGACAAAATTCCTGACTAGTAACAGTGGTAGGAAGGAGCAGTGTGATGATAACAGTGCAGAGAGCTTTAAATTTCAAAATGCTCACATGTTGTATCCTTGATGCTTGCGACAGCTTCTGAGGCTAAGGTGGGATTATCCTGTTTGATAGAGGAGGAAGCCGTGGCTCAGGTTAAATTATTTGCCCAAGGCTGCAAAGCAAGGAAGAGGGGAGAAGTCATTGCAGTTATGGAATTGGTAGTCACACCTAAAAACTGCGTCTCCTAGTGGTCTCATACTCGAGCTCAGTTTTGTGGGTGCCAACTGTGTCAGTGCTGTGAGGCTTAATAGGAGGGGCTGGGAGTGCCCACACCAGGGCCTCTTTCTTCCAGAACTGTCCGTGGCTTTGTTCCCGAAGAGTAGGTTTTGGTAGAAGTCTTGTTTCATCAGGATACCACGTGCTCAGTCGGAGCAGCTGTCACAGACTGACCTAGCACTTTTAGTCTAAGGATGAATTGAATCAGAGTGAAATGTTCAGGTGGACGATGCCTAAGCAACTGCTTCAGTATTTCAAGGTGTTGCCACTTGAAAATCTTGGGAAGTTAGCCTCCAAACCCTTACCCTTTGATCAGCAGTGTAGCCACCACCTACTGCCACACCTTGGTAATGTGGAGGAGGTGGTGATACAGTGGCCTGTGCTAAAGCGAAGAGGACAGGATGGAATTGGAGACAGGCCTTCACAGTGATGAGCAAAGACAAACATGAGCAGAAAGTACAATGAGCTAGTGCTTGGTCATTTGCCAACCTATATATAGAGACAAACAAAAACTAATATCTGGGTGGTACAGATGCCCAGAATTGATGAGATAAGAGGAGCCATCTGTCCGCGGAGAAATCAGAAAATACCAGTGCCGTGGGCTGATGGAGTCGGTGCCAGGCTTCCAGCCTCGTTCGGGGGAGCCGACCAAATGGAGTGGCACGGAGGGCTTCTGAGGCACCAGAGAGTGGGATAAAGTGAGCACACAGCCAGGAAGGAGCATGCAGAAAGCTCAGTGCTTGACCAACCAAGGGTCAAGTTAGCATTAGAACAGCAGACACCAAAAGGGAGGATGGAACATTTACCTCGCTGCTGAAATCCCATGAGCCACACTAGTCATGCCCTCTAGGCCAGTTCTGTGGGTGCCAACTGCATTAGTGCTGCGAGGAGGCCTGAGCAGGGGCTGGCAGTGCCCACACCAGAAACCTGGCCCGACTCAAGCCCCAGCTCAGTTGCTCACGAGTGAATGGCTGACCCCCAGCAACATGACAGCTTCGTGCCTCTGTTGTACAGGACCAAACTCCTGGAGTTCTTGCAGCAGTGGGCTGAGCAGATGCATGTGAAGCACTTAGAACGGTATCGGCCGGTCCACACCCAGGGAGCCTATTATATGTCACCTGTCGTTACCTCCCTGTTCGTTCCTATGCTGGGCATCTTCAGGGTTCAGTGGCTATGCCATGTAAGTCACTTTATTTGGAAACGTGAGAAATGCTGAAATAACGTCATTTGTCCGGACTGTTAGAAAGAACATGGCAGTTCATATTCATCTATATTAGTACTTGCTCTGTGATAAGTGAGATGTCCTGTGAATTGCAGGATGGAGAGAAACAGCAGGATTTGCAGCAGCACTCCCATTTATTTAGGATCCAGGCCCATCTCTTTAGGAAAAGCCCCATCTGTTATTAGAGAATTAGATTTGGAAAGAAAAAAAATCTGTACATGTGTTTTAGGCTTTGTAACTTTCCAGCCATTTCCATGTGCATTCTCTCATTCAGTTCTCCCAGCAGCCAGAGGGAAGGAAGGACAGTGTTTTGAGTGCCAGCCACGTGCCTGGCATTGTGATTGTGGCTTTCCTACTTTCTCATTTGATTCTCATAACATCCCCACAAGATAGATGTGATTGCCCTTGTGTTACTGATGAGGAGTCTGAAGCCAAAGGCCACAGGTGGTGGGCAGTAGAACCAGCACTAATGCCCAGCCCTCCAGCTTCTGGGACAGCCAGCCGGGACAGCCAGCCAGGACAGGGGAGGGAGAGCTGGGAGCCTGGTGTGCCAAGGAAGACACAGTGCATCGCTGTCCTCATTCCTCCTGAAGACCAGGGACCTGCGGAAGGAGGCGCTTGCCTATAAGCCCAGGACTGTGGATCGTGACCTGACATTGAACTTTGTAATCATGTCAGCTGAGAAACAGGCCATGTACATCGTGGGCATGCAGGGAGGCTGTTTGTGCATTGCTAACTCACGGCTCCATCCTCGGCCTGGCCCGCAGTCAGTATTTGTCTTGATAATGACAGTGTGGGCTTGTAGCACCATATCAGTGTGTTCTTAACCAGGGCCCAGCATCTCATGTTGACTCATCCTCCTGTCTGCAGACTTGCTGGCCATTTGGAAGAGGATGCGGAGGAGTTAAGACGGGGAGGTGTCAAATTGTTACTGAGACATTTCTAATTTGTGATGTATGGTTTTAAAGCCAACTCTTTTCTCCCGGTTTTTCCTGTTTTCGACAGCACCCCTTGGGGAAAGGCATTTTCTGCTCCCACCAAGCTGGCAGGGCCTGCTTCCTGAATCTCCTGGGTGTGTCTTAATTGCCAGCCCCAGCACCTCCTGAAAGCCCCGCTCTCTCCTCCAGTGGTCACAGTGGAAGGATCATGGGAGAAGCAGAAGGGAAGAAAGATGAGGCTGATTATAAACGGCTGCAGACCTTCCCTCTGGTCAGGGTAAGCCCCAGGGAAGGGAGGCAGGTGCCAGCAGGGCCCACATAGCCTCGGAGCTCTCTCCAGGATGGGGAGCTTGTCCTCTGCAGCATGGCAGTGGGAGGAAGTTAAGAAGGACTTTGCTGGCTCAGATCTAGAGATTAGGAGTCAGCAGTGATTCATCCTTCCATTCATTCATTCATTCATTCAACAAGTGTTTGTTTAGGCCACCTGCTACATACTGGGCACTGTTCTATGCACTGTGGATATAGTAGGAACAGGACAGACGAAGGCCTGGCCACATGAAAGAAAGGTTTAAACAACATAGTTTTAGGGAATAAGTCTACAATGAAAAATAAAGCAGGTGTAAAGGGCTAGAGAGTAGAGGTTAGCTTCCAGAAAGGTGTCTTTGATCACAGACCTGAATGAAGTTAGGGAGGGAGCCTTCCAAAGGTGTGGGAAGAGCATTCCAGGCAGGAGAGAGCAAACACAGAAAGCACAGTTAGGAATGAGCTGGGCGTTTTGGAGGAACAGAAAGAAAGCAGTGTGGCCAGAACAAACTGCTGAGGTCGCAGGATGTGAGGGTCAGAGTGACCGCAGGGCCAGACCTTGCAGGCCTAGCAGGCCACAGTGAGGAGCATGGTAAGGAGCATGGATTCTATCCTGAGCTCACGGGACCAGTGGAGGGTTTTGAGCAGAGGAGTAGTGTGATCTGTTTTTAAAAATTCACTCTAGTTGTTGTAAGGAGAGTGATCTATAGAACACCAAAGTAGAGGTAGCGAGACCAGTGAGGACGCTCTTGCAGGGGCCCAGAGAGATGAGGGTGGTTGGGTCCAGGTCCCAGAGTGGCAGTGCCAAGACATGGTCAGATGCAGGACCAATCATGAAGGTAGAGGCGGTAGAGCTCACCGATGCACTGGATAGGGAGACAGGGTTTGTTTTTTCCTGAACATAGAAAAAGGTGTCAATTCCTGTGAGAGGGAAGATGGAGGAAGGCTAGGTTTGTGGAGAAAATCAGGAGTTATCTTTTAGACAGTAAGGCAGTTGGATATAGGAGCCCAGAGCCTAAAACAGTTAAAGCTGGGGATGAAATTGTGGGGCTCCTCCCCAGATGTGAGATAAACCCTTGGAAGTGGCTGAGATCCCCTAGAGAGCAGGCAGCTGAAGAAGAGGAAAGGGTGGAGGCCAGCTCAGGGCCCTCCAGCAGCCCGGAGTGGGGGGGACCCAGCGGAGTGGAGTGAGGGGGAGCAACCAGAGGCAGAAAGGAAACCAGGAGCCACTGGGAGCAGCCGAGCTCTGTCTTCCAGCTTCTGGGGTGGCATCCAGCTGTGTTCTGACCATTTCCATAGCCGGCCTTCCCTCCTGCCTGGTCAGCCTTCCTCCCCACGTCTGCTGGCTGCAGTGTGGTTCTGATGCAACCTCGTGTCCTTGCAGAGTGGCCTGGGCATCAGAGCCCACGTCGCTCAGCTTGAGTTCGTGCCCGCATTGCCCCAGCTGTGTGCCCTGAGTAAGCAGACGGGTTGCCTCTTTGGGCTCTGCCCAGGCCTGTGCCAGGGCAGCCACCCGGTGTCCGTGCCTTAAGCTTGGGACGGAGTGGCTAGCCCAGAGACCAGGTCATGGGCTAAGCCTCTCTCTGTTTGTCACCCCTGCCCTGTCTCTAGCACTCGGACATGCCAGAGGAGATGCGAGTGGAGACCATGGAGCTGTGTGTCACGGCCTGTGAGAAATTCTCCAACAACAACGAGGTATTGCCATCAATCAGGCGGCCCCTCGTGCCTTTGGTGACCCCCGCGGGTGAATCAAGTAGCCCAGTCCCCACAGCCAGCGCCAGAGAATGCTGCTGGGACCAGGCGAGTGCCTCCCTTGGAAGCATTCGCAGCCTGGGGGAGGCCAGCGAGGGAAAAGGCTAGTGCTTTCTACAGGCACAGAGCTGGTGGCCACGCCCAGCCCTAGAGGGAGAAAAGCCAGAGGGGTCTCCGTGACACTCCTGCCCCTGTTCCTGGTCTCAGGCGGCCTGCTGAGTAGGACACCTTTTCCCTTGGCTTCATCCCAGTGGAGAACAGAGGCCCGCCTAGGCTTTCATTCATGTGTCCATCCATCCAGAAACAGTGTCAGGCGTCATCTCTGCCAGGCACTGTCCTCGGTGCTGGCGACATGACCAATAGGCATCAACACGGGAATGTCATTCATCAGTCTGGTGGTGAGGGAGAAAGAAGTGGGTGACATCGTAGCTGGTGGGGAGGCAGTCCCTGGCCAATGACAGGCTGGGCTCTGGGCCAGTGAGGCCCAAGTTCAGATCTCATTGCCAGCCCTCCCCAGCTCTTTAACCTTGGATAAGCCAATTATCATCTTTGAGCCCCAGTTGCCTAGTCTGTGACTTGGGGTGGGGATGCTGGGCAGGGGTGAGTGTGTGTATACTGAGATGATGCCCACCAAGTGCTCACTTGGCACAGTGGTGTGGCCAGCGGGTATCCGAGGCTGGGACTTGTCCCACAAAGAGTAGAGCCTCTGCCCCTCCCAAGACCTCATCTTGAGAGTAGCTTCGTGACTGAGCAAGCGCAGGAAGACGTGGGGGCTATTGCCACAACGGAGGGAAGCAGTCCAGCCTCTTCCAGGAGCCCTGTGCGCCCATTAGGGAAAGGCCTTTTTGCTCCTGAAGATAAACCTGACACCTCACAGTGCCAATGATGATCCTGAACGGCTGGCAGGGCACTCTCAGGGATGGAACTTCACTGCGTCCTGAGTGAGCTGTGGTCCTGGCACTGGGAACGGGCCCCATATGACAGGGCCAGCACTCAAACCCAGGGCTCTGTCTCTGGCCTTGATGCCTCTCTACCACCTCAACCAGTGTGTTCACTGGTGAGGTAACGTCCGGGCCTCTGTCCCTGTGTAGCGGCCTCTGGCAGGAGGTAGCCTGTGGGGAACCTTTTCTGATGGCTCCACGAGCAGAACAATAATAGGGGAAAAGGCCTTGCTCCTGCCAGAACTGCTGCTTCCCACAGAGGGAGCTGACTCAGCCGCGCTCTCCCCCCGTTTCTCCCCTGATGAGTGGCCCCCTTGTTGCAGAGCGCCGCCAAGATGATCAAAGAGACAATGGACAAGAAGTTCGGCTCCTCCTGGCATGTGGTGATCGGCGAGGGCTTTGGGTTTGAGATCACACATGAGGTGAAGAACCTGCTGTACCTGTACTTCGGGGGGACCCTGGCTGTATGTGTCTGGAAGTGCTCCTGACACTGTCCCCTCCCCCTGCCCCCGTTCCCTTCTGGGTCTTTACCTGCCATTCATCTGGCAGGGGGAACAGCCCCAGACAGTCCTGGTTTCTTGAAGGGAGCCTGGGGTCTTACTTTCGTCCTGCATACCAGTGTCCTGAGCCACGCCCAGTGTGTGAATTTGTTGACATCTGTCCCCCCAAGCTCCTACTCACTCTGAGCCCCAGCGTGGGATGCGGGCAGCAGGCAGCGGTCTCGATGCCGAGAGAGGGACATGGGACAGGGCAGAAGGAGGGTGGGGGGGTGGGGCTCTTCTCACAGGGATGTGCCAACTCCACCTCCTTTGGGATCCAGTGTTCCCTTGTACCCCAGGAGCCCCCTGAATCCCAGCCCAGCTCTGCTAGCTGGTATCCACTGTCCTTGCCATTGCTGGTCATTGCAGAAGGCCCCGGAAAAAGCCTCTCCTCTCCGGGGGCACTGGCAGCTTCTCTCCTTGTCCTCTGGGGAGGAGGTGACTCCCCAGAAGCCCCTTCCCCAACCAGACCCCAGGCTGAACAGCCACTGCCTCCCATTGGACCAACAGTCCCACAGCCCGGCTTGGGCCTGAGGACCAGGCAGCCTCCCCCGTGCCCCGCCCATCCCAGCCACCAGGCTGTGGGCACCTTTCTATCGCCCCCATCCGTGCCGTTGGTGACCAGTGGCTGAGGGTGTGGGAACCGCAATCGAGCAGTTTCTCGAGGTGTCTCTGAGCCTCCAGTGAGCCGCCGGGCCAGGAGTGCGCTCGCCATGAGGCCTGTCTAGCAGGGAAACCTGGCCTGCCAGTTACTTCTCATCAGGGACCGCATGCCGATTTGTACTTCTTATCTCTGCTGGGTTTTCTAGATTCTTTCTGAGTGTGGGGAGAAGGGCTTTAGTAGAAGGGTGAATCCTATTTTACATAGTGGTCTTATTTATATAAATGTCTTGGTTTTTACAATTAAAATGGCCAAAAACTGACCTTGATCTGTAGCTTCTTGAGGTTGGGGGAAACGCCATCAGGTCCTTAGGCTGCGGCGGGTCCTGGGAGCCCAGACAGGCTCCTGGCCAGACAGCGAGGTAGCTGGGAGCTCTGCCCAGGCACAACCCCCTTGTCCCTGTCCCTTCCCCATCACGTCGTGGGTGTGAGCCTCGTGCGGTTGGATGGGGCCATGTCGACACCGACCAAGACAATCTTGGTGGCCAGATTGAACTACTTAATACTAGAAAGACTGTCAGTCTTGCACAATTCAGTTCACAGGTGTTCATTCAGCTGCTGTTGAGTGCCAGCTCTCAGGACTATGGATGCAAAGATGGGGAAGCTACAGACCCTGCCTCTGTGAGCTCACAGTTGTTGCAAAGGAACATTGAAGTGACTCGTTTAACTAGATGTGGAAACTGACATGATACAAGTCAGGACAGGGCACCGTGGGAGCGGGCGCTCCACATGCGTTTAGGGGGTAAGTGGGATGTGGGGGCTCTGTCAGGGTGAGGCCTAAAAGCCAACGAAGGGAGAGTGGGACTTGCTGTGGGAGGTGTGCTCTAGGCCAAGGCACGTGGGAGTTTACATGTATAGGCAGAAGTGACGTGAGGACTGGGGGGCTACATGGCAGGACTACAAAGCCCCATTCAGCTCTGGCTGGCCTTTGAACCCATCTCAGACCTGAAAATACTGCACCTGGGAAGAGCTGAGGCACCTGTCCTCTTTAGCCCACCTTCCTCACACCCATAGGGCCCTCCTCGGGTGGCCCACCCAGGACACTCAGGCCTGGGAGTCCTGGCACCTGGCCCAGTCACAGCATGCCCCTGTGAGGCTGAGTCCAGTTATCATGAGCTCTGTCAGCAGATCTGCCGGGCTGCCTTGTGTCAGGCTGCTGAAGCTTGTTGGACAGAGACCAGTTGTGGCTAAGCAGGCAGACAAGCGCCATGGGTTCACTTGTGAACTTCAGTGCTTGTGGGATCTAACGGGAATGGGTCCCTGCCCTCTGGGATGTGAGGCAGGGACATGGAGAGGTGAAGTGGGCAGCTTCCTGACCTTGCACCTGCGCTGGCAGGAGCCCTGCAGCTCACCAGGTGCTGCCAGAGAACTGGCAGGGTGCCAGATAGGAGTGGAAGGAGAGGGGGCGCTGAGGCCTGGAATAGCTGCGGGTTATTAGCTGCCTGCTTTGCATCTGTTCTCTCCTCTGCCACACATGGTGCCAAAAAGCAATGCTGGCCCAGCCGGCACCCAGGTGGTGGGTGTGTGGGGGCTCTGAGTCCACAGATGTGGCTCAGGCCCAGCTCTGCCCTTCCTGACCTCTCTGCCTCAGCTGCCTTGTCTGTGGAGTGAGAATAGAAAGTGCCACCTCCTGAGGTGGGTGGGAGGCTCAGGCCTGTGTCTGGAGCAGGTGTGTGCTCTTACTGTCGCTGTGTACCTGCCCTTGGGCATGCTACTGTCCTTTCCCCTGTACAGGCAGCTCCTCAGGACAGGGTGGAAATTCAGCTACCGGGCTTGTAAATGGCCGGCCGTAGCAGGCATGAGGTACCATGGACTCCCATCCCCACTGGCTTCTCCCCATGCTGCTCCCAGAAGGCTGAGTGCTCACTGTTGGGCCAGGTCAGGTGACCGGGGACCATGGCAACTGTGCCTCCCAGGAATTTCTTTTCTTGATCTGCCACTTTACTCCCCTCCACTCCTGAGGCCCATGCCAGTGGCCTTAGCCACCCTGACCTTGCTCACGGGCCCTCCCTGCACACGGCCTGTGACCCAGCAGGCAGTGCTGATGAGGACTGAAAAGGCAGGGACAGGACAATGGAGAAGGCACCATCTCTGGCAGCAAATGGCTCGCAGTCTATTGAGGGACACAGATCCAGGAATGGAAAAGCAGGATGCATTTACCTGATCTGCTCAGAGAAGAGAAGGTGGGGTTCAGGGGAGTGTGGGGTTCAGAGAAGAGAGCAACTCACTGCCTAGGGTGCAGGGGAAGGCACTGAACTGCGCTTCCGGGGGGAGGGATGGGATGGGCCGGGGTGGGTGCAGAGGAAGGCATCATTGGTGGAGGGAGCCACATGTGCAGAGAAACGGTGGTGTGAGGAAGCTAGGGAGATGTTCAGGAGTGGAGGAGTTGGGAGGGGAGCACATGAGAGGGGATGAGAGGGCCAAGGGGGAAGGGTTTGTGAGTTTGTGGAGGAAGAAACTTCCCTTTGTTGAGGGTTCCCTACTTGGCAGGCACTGGGCTCCCTCCTTTACCACCATGACATCCTATATCTTCAATAGACCTCCAAGGTGGTAACCACGGTGCCCATTTACAAATGAAGAAACTGAGGCACGGAGCATGCAACATCTTGCCCAGGGTCCATCTAGGAAGTGATGCTAGCTGGGGCCTAGACCTGCCTGCACCCTCCCCACCTGCACCCTCCCTGCCTCCACCCTCCCTGCTCTTCCCAACACAACTGCAGTCACAGGCCCCTATTTGCTGCCACCCACAGAGAGCTGAGGTCCCACAGCCTGTCCCCAGTGCCTCAGTCCAGCTGGCTTCTAGAAGCGTCCTCAGGCCTGCACCTCACCCTCCACCCGCATGGCAGCAGCCACAAGCATTTACTTAGTGGGCACCGTGACCAAAGCCCTTCAGCTGCTGTCCTCCACCCCGGCCTCTCCACTGTCGTCTGTGTGGGGAGCAGTGGCTCGCCCACTAACACCTCTGTCCTCTGTGCTGGACCCAGTCTGAGTCCCTGTGGGGGACACATCTGGAGGCTGAGTCACTGGCCCCACCCCACAGGGCCTGGAGAGAGCCCGCACATACTGCAGAACCATCGGCCTCTGCGGGGCGCGGCAGTCAGTGTGAGAAGGGCGAGGCTGGTTATCAGGGCCCCATGGCATCCAGGGCAGTGGGCACACTGCCTTTGACGCCTTAGGTGGACCCTGTGGAGAGATTCGGTCAATATTTAACGTTGTCTTAGAAGGATGCAGAGAAGCCCCAGGATCCCACTTAACCTACTTCCTTGAGAACAGCTTTACAGGCAGGGGTGTGTCCCCTTGGGTGGTAGGGTCCCAGCCCACACCCCACACCCCACACCCCAGCGGGAGCGGCTGAACTGTGAAGCAAGGCCTGGCTCCTTCATGGAAGCAGGCAGCCTCTAACGGTGTCCTTCGGACCCCTCCCCGGAGTTTGGAGAGGAGGGTGTTGAAAATGTATCCAGGAGCCACCACCCTGTCCTGTTTTCCTTTTGTTCTCATCTCATATTTAAAGCAGCCGCCTCCCACTGCCAGCTGCTGTCTTCCATCCTTAGAAAGGTGGGGAGCGGGGTGGGGAGAGAGCACTTGGGAGGCAGAGGAGCTGAGGATCTGCATTTGTATTAATAACACTCCCCAGCAGTTGGTGCCTCACTTGTGCGAGGCACTGCACTGAGCATTCTCTAAACTCTCTTAGGTCATCCTTACAGCCACTCCATGAGGCAATGCTGTGCGCGTCCTTTTTCCAGGGAGGCGCTGAGGCCCAGAGAAGTTAAGCTCTGGGCCACAGGTCTGTGACACCAGGGCCCCAGCTCTAAAACCTCTCCCGGCTCATCCTGCCAGCTGGGACAAGCCACTGCTCGAATCACCTGCAGAATTGGGTTCGCAGCCCCTGCCCTGCCTCCTTCCCAAGGTTACCACAGGACACTGGGGAGATCTGGAGGTGCCCTAAAGCCAGAAGGATTTGGGTCAGGGCCAGTCTGGGGAGCTACTCCCTCCCCCCCCCCCCCCCCCCCCCACCCCCGGCCTTAGGGAGGGAGGAAGAAAGGGATGGATGGATAGATAGATGGATGGATGATGGATAAATAGATGATGGATGGATACCCTCTGCCAAACTTCCAGGGCCCTCTTCCCTGGCCACCAATCCCACCTGACAATGCTTCCACATCAATAGGGATGAGCTGTCTACCCGCATGACCCGCTGGGCCCGCCCTGATGGAGCAGGGTCACGGCCTTGGGTACAGCCAAGTCCACCCCCATAATCCCACCCACGATCTCTGTCCCTCAGCCCTGCCCTCCTGGACCCCATGTCTGCCTTGCAGTCCAGAAGTCTGGGGGAACTCAGCCAAAGCTAACCATAACATGCCCCAACAATGACAGGACCTCTTCAGACCCATGAGGTGAGGGCCTGGGAGGTCACCTCTCAGCTCTGCCGTGGGCTGGCTGTGTCCTAGGACCAGCCACCACCTCTCTGGGCCCCAAGGACGCTTTTTGTGGTGCACCGCTCCTCCAGATGGTACAATCCTCCAGCTATTTCTCCAAGATGAGCCCCTTTCTCTGCCGCTAGGAGTCTTCTGGGAGGCTGTTCTCGCTGTGGCTGGCAGTGTGGGGCGGCCTCTTGTGGCCACGTGTAGGCATAACATGGCTCACCAGCGACTGCTCCACCCAGGCGCTGTGAGAGGGTGCACGGGCACTGGAAGGACACTGGGAGGGCTGGCGGGGCTCTGCCTACACCTTCTCCCAGGCCCCACAGACCCCAGACCCCCACTTCAGGCCCAAGTAGGAAACGGTGTGGTGGCTTTGAATCAGATCTGACTTCCTTCTGCTCTTCATTAGCTCAAACATTTATTGAGCACCTACTGTGTGCTCTGCTCATGTTGATACTGGGGCAGCAAACTAACAGCAGGCAGGTGCCCACCCTCATTTAAGTAATGGTCCAGCCAGGCCCCGCACCTCCACCTTGCACACCGAGCCCCATGTCGCCTCCTGTAACTGCCTGCTCAACGGTCCCCACCTCACAGGGCTGCCGTGAGGACGGAGGTACAAGTGCTCAGGACCTGGCCCAGGGCAGACACCTGGGACCCAGTGAGTCCCTCGGCAGATCACTGCCCACCTCCACACTCTGCCACCCCTTTTCCAGAGGGTTTGTTATTCCAAGGGCTACCAGCTGGACCCTGAATCCCCGTACCTTAGCTCCCCCATCGATGCTGGGGCACCTCCTCTGGGAGATCGTTTCTGCACTGACTCTGACTTTACCCCCAGGGAAAGGGTCAAATGAATGGAATTTGGGAAACCTTTTATAAAATAAGGGTCCTTTCACAGAACAAGGGAGCACTCTAAAATGTGACTTTTAGGCCCCTTTGGATTTTCCACTTAGAGAGTGGCTCTACCCTCACAGCCAACACAGACCAGAGGCTCTGGGCTTAGGAGCTGCTGCCCCAGACCCCAGGGGAAAATGCAGGCAGGACCAGTCCCTCTGAAGACAGGAGCCCTCCTAGGAAGCAAAAAGGGTAACCCTGGGCACATCTCCATTCCACAGCAGGCAGCAGCACCTCTAGAGCAGAGCTGCCAACCCCCAGCCCATAGTCACCCTGGGAAGAGACACTGGCCACGCTCTATAGTCCACCCCTCAAAAGAAAGACCCACCCCAGGGATGTTCCTCCACAGCCACTCACACACCTGTGATTGCCCCTGCTGAGGCAGGGTGAGGATACTGAAGCACAGAGAGATTCCGCACCCAGCCCCTGGTCACACAGCCACTGGGAGCTGAGCAGAAAGCTGAATGCAGAACAAACCGGAGATACAGTGATTTTTAGAGATCCCAGGCTGTTTTCCTGGACCATCTCACGTAAATCTTAAATGCAAGGCTCATTCCATCCTCACCGCGGTCCCTCAGGTAGTTGTCATTATTCTCCTTGTGACAGATGAGGAAAACGAGGCCCAGGGGGTGAAGCTACGCCCACAGCCACACAACTCTCTTACAGGTGCAGGATTCTGTCCCTGGCTCTGGGCAAGACGTGGCAATGGCCCTCCACCCAGTCCCAGCAGGGCACTGGGACGGAGGGCCAGGTGGGCAGTGGGCAGGGGCCCTTCCATCTAGTACCAGGCTGACCCAGGACCAGAGACCTCTGCCAAGTGCTACTTCTTTGACTTTGAACAACACAGTTCAGAAATGGCAGCTTTTCTCTCTTGGCTAGGTGTGAAGCCTCCCTCCTGCGGCCAGGTCTGCAGAAAACAGGGACAGGCTTGGCCAAGCGTCTCCTCCCAGTGGGATCACACAGGACGCACTTCAAGTCTGCAGCAACAAGTTGTGACGACACGTGTGAACTGTTGCCTACCAGGGAAGCTCGTTAGAGAGTGTTTTATGGGGGGCTGGTCACGTCGGCGCCCTCTGCCTGGCATCAAAACCAGATTCCCAGAAGGCAGGCAGGTGTTCAGCATAAACCACACTGTACAAACAGTTCAGGCACAGGGAGACACTCTTATTAGGGAATGGGGGAACCTTCTGGAATCTAAGTCTCCAGATGCCAGCCAAGGGCCGGCCTTGCAAACAGCCCTTTGTTTCCGGGCTACTGTGTTCCTTCTGCATGGTTAAGGTGCAAGGTGCGCAGGGGAGGCCATGTCATGGGGGACCTCCGAGCCAGGGTAGGGTAATGGAGCCACAGATAGATAAGCCGGGGACAGGTGACAAGGTCCAGCCTGTGCTTAAAGATCTTTCTGGAAGCTTTGTGGAGGCTGGAGGGGAGGGGAAGGGACAGCTAGGAAGCTGCAGAATTCATCCAGTTCTGGAAGCAGGGCTTACTGGGGAGGACAACAGCAGGAGAGGCTGCCGGTCGGTAGGGGGACTGTCTGGCAGTGAGGAGGAGGTAACAACATGCGGAGGCATCCCGAGAGGAATGGTTCCTAGAAAGGGAGGCAGAGGGGGCTCTGGGTCCAAGGAGCCAATCCTGGGAGGGAGGCTGGGGATCAGGGGTGGGGCCTGGGGGCCTGGCTCTGATCTGGGCTAGGAAGTGTGGGCTGGGGAGAGGCCAGAAGAGGAAGACGGGGAAATTGCCTGAATTACAAATAACCACAGCCACCTTGGCCCCAAGAGCAAAGCTGCTGAGAATCAAACATAGGAAAAGGATGGGGTAACAGAGAAGTGCGGGGTGGGGCAGGGAGGTGGAGGAGAAAGCAGGAGAGTTTAAAGAACTCCAGACAAGAAAAGGATGGTGACCTGCAGGACCCTCCGAGCCTGTGTGGCAAGAGCCCCGGCAGCCAGCCGGCAGGAGAGAGAGGAGACAGAGCAGGCAGCAGACACACACACACCTACTGAGCTGTCCCTGTGTGGCAGGCGCTGGACTGGGAGTGGAGTCAGGGCATGTCCTCGGGGCTGGACAGGTTCAGGGCAGGCAGCCAGAGAGCAAAGACAGGGGCAGCCACTACCAGCAGGGAGGGCTGAGCCCAGGATGGGCTTTGGAGGGGACCTTAAATTGAATCCCTGGGGAAGCCGGGATGGCTCAGTGGGTTAAACACTCGCTTTGCAATCCTGGCCCCGGCCCATGTGGACCCATATGCTAAACTAGGGTATGCTTCCCATGCAGGAGGCCCCCAGCTAAGTTCTCACTGGGGTGAGCTTCCCATGTGGGAGGCCCCTGGTTTGGCCCCAGGCTTGAGGGGACATGCCTCCCATGCAGGAGGCCCCTGACCTGGTTGCTGCCCTGTGTGGCTCCCACCCACCTGTGTGGAAGGAAACCATGTCGAAAACTGATGACTATACAACTATGGAGACTGCTCTGGGCCCTCCCCCTTCTCTCTGTCTGTCTCTTTCAAAAACAAAATCTTTAAAAAAATAAATTGAAGCCCTGCTGTGGGCAGATAAGCATGCTGAGGCTTGCCCCAGGTCATGTCACATCCAAGTGTTAGCCACGTGCACTGTCTGTGTTGCGCACACACAGAGGCATGTGTGCACATGCACACACACGTGCACACGCACCAGCTGCTGGAGGGGAGTCCTCGCTTAGACCAGTGGGGTGAAGGTCACAGCCCCAGGCCAACCCTCGCTGATCCTGCCCCGCCCTCTCACTCTTCAGCATCAAGAAGTCCACCTTCTCCAGCCCAGGGCTCCTGACCACCAGGCCCTAAGGCCTGGACTGTGGCACATGGGAGGCTCTGAGCTCTGGGAGGCCCTGGGTCAGCAGCTGCAGGCCATGCTGGATACGATGCCCAGGTATATGGACCAGGGGCCCCTGGAGGTGCTGGTGGGGGAGCCCACGGCCGGTGGTACTGAAGCCAAGCAGACAATCATATTTAGCCTCTGCCGCCCCACCCCGCCCAGCCCCACCCCCACTTGTGTGCCACCAAAGCCAGCCACCCAGATTCCCCCATACCTGCGGGGCTTTGGAGGGCAGGACGTACAGAACCCCAGGAAACAGGGGCAGTGCGGGTGGTGGGCACAGCAGGACAGCTGAATGAATTGGTGTCCCCAGATTGAGATGCCCTCAGCCATGACCAAGGGCCCCCCAGTCCTGCACCCTCTCTGGGGAGTACACTGAGTGACTCATGATGGAACATTCCTCCCCATGCTGGGTGCAGCACTGTCAGCTGGGTGCTGAGGGCGGAGGGCCCCTTGGAGGGTTGTCCCCGCGTGGCGAAGGCATGCCGGCCACACCGACAATAACACTGCTCGGGCTGGCCGCCTCTGTGGGTCCACGTGCAGCTCCTTCTGCCCAGGCCTTGGAGGGCTTCCACCTGGCTCCGTCTGCTCTCTCCACAGCCACCTGGTGGGCAGGGAGGGTGGCAGGTACGGTTCCCATCGTGCAGGTGGCAAAGCTGAGGCCTGCACGGAATGCTACAGCCCTGGGGCGGAGAGCAGGGGAGGGTGTGTGGGTGCGGGCGGCTGGGGTTGTGCTGAGGTTTCTATCTCAGACGAGCCCAGGGGACACCAGTTGAAGGCTCCAGAAACAGGGCTAAGATAGGACAGAGGCTGTCCCCACGCAATGGACCTGGTAGATCTGGCAATGTCTCCATATGCACTCTCCCTGTGGCCCCCTCTGTCCCCTGGCTACTCCTCTCACCCTCAGGTCAGTCTCCACAGTTTCCCTGCCTCCCCAGATCCAGGTTAGAAGAGTCATGGCCCACCACACATGACAGGGCCCCGGAAAAACGTTTTTTATTATTTTTTCCATCAGGGGAGCAGTAGGTGATCATCGTAGTTACACTGAGTACCAGGCATTAGCCCGTCTAACCCTCACGATCCCTGGGGCTGTGGGTGACTAGTATACCCACCCCAGCACACAGCATGAGACGTGAGGGTAGAGGGACACACAGGACATGGGGACACGGTACGAGAGCCATTCCTTCTCCCTTGGGTACTTGGGGGCAGGGAAGCAAGCCATCGTGGCAGAAGTGGCATTTGAGTCCATCCTCAAAAGGTGAGTAGAATTTCACTGGGCCCGAGAAACAGGGAAAAGGCCTTCCAGGCCAGGGCACGACCTGAGCAAAGCTGCAGGACTAGAGGGCTCAGGGCGAGCTCAGGAGCAGGGTTCAGCTCTGGGGAGCACGTGTGGGGCCCACACGAGGGAGTGTGGCCTTTGAAGATTGGGGAGCCGCAGTCAGGCACTTGCTTGATGCCTTTATGAGGAGCCAGGCACTGTAATAGGTGTGGGCAGAGATAGACTAAGGCACAGTCACCCATACGCGCTCTTGGGAGCGTCCGCCTGGGCCAGGAACCCACTTAGTGACCTGGATCTAGCACCTTTCCCGCCTCAGACTGGATTGCTCCTTCCATAAAACAGGATTAACTGCGCTTGCCACCAAGTGACAGAGCTCTGTGAGCTCTCTGATGAAAGAGGTCACCAGGATGGGTGGGGTGGAGTAGGGAGCCCACATCAGATCCCCACGGAGATGGGGTGGGGGTGGGTACCAAGATCCTCTGAGGTGACTGCCTCCAGGTAGCTGCCAAACGTGTTCCTGCCGCCAGCAAGCCTGACATTAAAGTCCCCTGCACGCTGCCACCAGGATACTCTCTCTGCCTGTGATAGTTTAATGACAGACGCTGACACCCTGGCGGCTCATGAATGTTGACAGCAGGGAGGAAGAAGTGGAAGTGGCCTTGGCTGCAGGGAGGTGACCAGTACCCTCCCTCGTGGGGTCATTTGACACACACATACTGAGTATCTCCTACAGACTGGTACCTGGGTCCTTGGGGGAGGCAGGAGGCAGGTGCACAGCTCATTCCCCTACCAGGAGGGGGTGTAATGGGGGAAGCCCTGGTCTCTGGAAGCACAGAGAAGACACCTGACTGGGCTGAGTCCAGGACAGACCAGGGGCCCTTCTCCTCCTAGAAGAGCACTGGCAGCAAAGCCCTATGTGGTGAGCCGTTTCTCTCTCACTTGCCCTAACAAATGAGGAAACAGAGACCAGAGAGCCTTGTTGACTAGTCTAAGGTCACACAGCCAGTTGGGTGACAGGACAGTTGTGATCCACACTGTACACATGAGGAAATGGCTCAGAGAGGTAGAGTGGCTGGCCTGGGGTCACAGAGCAGGTGGCGTACCTGGCCTGGAACTGGCTGGTCACCGAAGCCCACACTGACACAGGACTTCGTCTGGCTGGACCAGAGCAGAGGGTGGGTATTCTGTGCCCAGAAGCGCTCAGGTTGGCACCCCTCACTGAGCTGTTCGTCGGTGTCTCCAGAGCAGAGCCAACTTCTCCATGAAACAGAGCAGCCCAGCAGTTCACGGAAATATTTTAATTTCTCTTAAAAATCAGAAGAAAAATTAAATATTATAATATATTTAATAATGAATGAAGCCTAGATTACAGTCATCTTTCTACCAATATGATAAAATATAATTAAAAAAAATTTTGTTTTAGAAAGAAAGAGGCCACTAAGACAAAAGTGCCTAACCATGAAGAAAGTCACAGTGTGGCCCCCACTGCAGTGTCTGCATTGCCAGCCAGCGAGCCCTGTTCTGGCTGAGGCAATGCTGCCCACCTCTCACCTGCCACAGTTTATAGTTTACGAAATGAGGACAAGAGAAGAAGGAATAAGAACAGAGCAGCGTTGGGGAAGCCGGGATGGCTCAGTGGGTTAGGCGCTCACTTTGCAGCCCCAGGGACCGGGGACCAAAGATTGAATCCCGGTCCCGGTCCCGGTCCGTGCAGACCCATGTGCTGAACTGGGGAGCTCCCCCAGTTCAGTTCTCTCTCTGTCTCTGTATCTCTCTCTCTCTCTCTCTGTCAAAACCAATAAAAATAAATAAATAAAATAAAAATAATATCCCTGTAAAAAATAAAAGTAAAAAAAAAAAGAACAGAGCAGTGAGAAAGGAAGAGCGGGGCTGGGAGAAGACAGAGAAGAGTCTGGAAGGGCAGAGTTGCTGACTGGGGTAGGTGCAGAGAGGTGAGGGGCAGGAGAGACAGGGAGATGTGTATGTGTGGCCTCACAAGTCTGATGTGTGGTGTTAGGATGGCGTGGGGCCTGGCATATCGTGAGAGCTCTTATTAGTTTTCTATGGCTGCTGTAACAAATTGCCACAAGTTTGATGACAAAGCAATAGAGATTTATTCTCTCACAGTTCAGAAGACCAGAAGTCCAAAATCAAAACCGCTGGGCTGAAATTAAAGTGTTAGCAGGGCTGGCTCCCTCTTGAGTCTCCAGGGAGAGAATCTGCTCCTTGTCTCTTCCAGCTTCTGGTTGCCGCCAGCACTCCTTCCTTGTCTTGTGGCCACATGCTGCAGTCCCTGCTGCTATGGTCACATTTCCCTCTCTCTTAAAAGTGCAATTGTGATTACATTTAGGGCCCACCCTGACAATCCAGCCCCATCTCAAAATCTTCCATTTAATCCCAACTGCAAAGACTTTTCATGCATGGTAACATTCACAGGTTCCAGAAATTAGGAGCTAGTTATCTTCGGGGCCCATTATTCACCTACTACCAGCCCAAAGAGGCAACACAGTATAAGAGGGGCCTGCCTCCAGCTGGCCTGGCCCTTGCCTGAGACCAGTGGAAGACACGCACACCACCTCCTGCTTCACAGAGCAGCACATTCTGAGAGGGAGGTCCTTCTGCCAGGACTCTCGGAGAGGAGGGAAGGAAGCCGGCTCTGCAATGGCAGTGGTGGGATCTGGAGACTCTCCTGGAATGGGCTAGGAGTTAAGCACCCTGGTGAGGAGGTGTCAAAGACAGGGCCCTGCCCCTACATAGATGCTGACCCTCAGCATGATTTGAGTTCTCATTTCACTAGTTCCACGTTAGCAGATACTCAGACATGAGCCAGGCCCTGTGCTGGGTCCTGCAGAGCCAGCCCTTGAGCTCAGCGGGTGCTCCATGTACCACCAGAAGCAACACTGACCAGCATCGTCTTCAAGTGCAGGGGGCCTCACCCGCACTTGCAGCACTTCAGGGTAAGTGCAGGTGACACCCCCTCTTTTCCAGGTGGGGCAGTGGAGGAAGGGTCATTTTTTGTTTGGTCTGGTTTGGTCTGGAGTGATGTAGCACAAGGACTTCCCAGTTCCTCAGTCCCCTACCCCCAGCGCCTTCCGGTCTCAATGATTTTGTCATTTCTTGTGTCTGCCTCTTGGCACTTAAAGATTTTTATAAAAGTGAACTAACGACAGTGCATTTCAGCTTCCCTTAGAGTCACAGGAAGTGACTCCTCCCCAGCTGTGCCTGTGGGGAGCCAGGGCACAGGGCCGCTGGAGTCAGGCTGCATTTTACTCATTCAATCTCTAGGATTCCACACGCATATTTTTGTCAGGCAAAAAAAAAGTAGTTAACGCTGCCTTCCCAGTACCAGTTGTGACCAGCTCCCTCCTTCAAACCGAGAAAAGCTTCTGCCCTGAGTGGGGACCTCTGCTGGCAGATTGGGGAGCAGCAGCGCCTCCTGCCTTGTCTAGAATCTCCAAATGAACCCCAAACGTGGAAAACACGGACTTGGTTGTGGCGAGAATCTCCTAATTCACTTTTGCCTCTTTCTAGCTGTGTGACTTTAAGCAAATCTCGTAAAACCTCAACGAACCTGTTTCCTTATCTGCAACATGAGTGTCGGAAGGCCTGGCTAAGAGGTCAATTATGCACGTGCCTTCGACGCGGGCTAACACCGCGCTGTCCCTCCAGGTGGGACCTAGGCCGGGGGGGTCTTCTACCTCCCTGGCTCTTCACCTCCTCGGGCCATTCTCGGGGATCCTGTGTCCCCAAACACCCAATGCCTATAAGGTCCTGGCACCCAGGCCTTTCGGAGCGCTGGGACGCCGCGGCCAAGAGGGCCACGCGTGGGGTGCGGCACACGACGGCTCAGGTGTTTTGAACCACTGGACTAGATGTGAGGTGCGCAGTGAGGCCTGGCGAGCCCCCTCCTGTCGGCTCCAGCTGGGTCGTCCCGAGCCCAGGAGTCGCTCAGTGCCTGTGCCACCCGCCTCCCCACTCCGCGCTGGGCACGCCCGGCCCGCGGGGCTCACGCGGCGGGCGTGGCGAGCCGGGGGCCTTTGTGTTCAAACCGCCCAATGGGCGGAGGCGGTGGGCGGTGACACGGGCGGGGCCTGGCCAATGGGCTGCGGTCTGTCACCGTTGACTGACAGACGCACACATACACACTCGGCCACGCGCGCGCCGCCTGGTCCCACTCGCGCAGGGAGGTTCTGCGCGGGCCGCATTGTCCGCAGCCTCGTCCGGTGCCGCCGCTCTCCGCGCGCCCCGAGCCGAGCGCCGTTCGTGGGATCCAGACGCAGGAAGGGGGCGCGCCTGGGCTGTGCGGCGGGCCTCGGACGCCCCCGGCCCCGCACGAAGCAGCCGCGGCCGCAGGTAACCGCCGGCCGTGGGCCTCTGAGGAGCGGACGCGCCGGGCGACCATGGTGGGCCGGCCTCGCCCGCCTTCCCGCGGGTGCCAGGCCCGGCCTGCCCCCGGGGTCATCCCTGGGCCGCCCCGGCCGGGGCCGAGCTGCCCAGGCCTGACGCGTCCTCTTCGGGCCAAGCTGGGCCAGGCTCCAGCCCCGCCTGGCGCACAGCGACGTGCCCAGGCCGGGCACCCTGACTCATCCGCGCGGCCCCCGCCCCCAGGGCCGGCCGGCCCACTGGTCAGCCCTGAGGGCGGATATCTCCAGGCGGGACTTCCCTGGGCAGAACCTCCCCTGGAGAGGGCGAGTGAAGACCCAGCTGCCTCAAACCGGCCCAGGGCAGTGCCTATGTTTTCGTGCCAGTCAGGCAGTTTCCAGGGACAGACAGTTCTCTGCCTCTGCCGCCGCCTGTCAGAACTCTGGGAATAGGAGGAGGAAGGCCCATTTTGTTCAGTTCTAAAAAGAAAACCAAATAGGGGGCGGGAGTGTGACTTGGAGCCCAGAGGCAGGGAAGGCGTGTGTGGTTGGTAAAAAATTTCTGCTGGTTCAGCCGGGAGGGAATGAAGGGAGAAGGGAGCTGGCATCTGGAGCCTTTTACAGGCCCCACGAGGGAATGCAGTGTGAAACTGCCCCGGAGTGAAAATGACCCGTGGAAGATTGCCCAAGATCTACTTTAAGTCTGAAGACTGGACAGATACTGCCATATTCGTTTGTGATAGGGGTGGGGGAGGTGGAGCTGAGAAAAGGATGTGGTTCAGCTCAGAAGTGGGGAGGGATCTGTTAGTTGAAGGTTTCTTAACTGATTGTGTGTGTTTTGGGGGGAGGGGTGTCTGTTCTGCTGTGCAAAAGATTTGAGCTCCTAGGAGCTCACCTTCTGTTTTGTTCTGGAGGATGGAGCCTTGACCTTTTTCATCTTGTGAAACCCAGACTCAATTGCAAACTGTTTTTGTGATACCAGGAGGCTTCCGGAAAAGAGGCACCTCTGGGAGGGTGGAGCCGCTGACAGTTTTCAGCCACTCCCTCCCCCACCCCACCCCCTCACACACACACACACACACACACACACACACCTCCATCTGAATATTTATATTCTTGCCAGACCCAGCCTGCAGTATTGTGTAAACACATTGCTTTGTTTCTGCCGCAGGGTGAAGGATTCCACATCAACTGGATAGGGGTTAGGGGGGAGCCGATGTGGCCTCTGGAGCTTTCAGGTGGGGGGGGCAGTCGTGAGGGTGGAGTTACCTTATAAGGAGTGGAATATAGAAAACCACCCAGGACAACTTCCTGCTTTGGCTACTACCAACCCATCCTTTTGCCAACACAGACTACAACCAGAGAAGGATGTTAGGTGGACAGCCTGAGAAGATACTAATAAGACCAAGACATGAGGCTGCTTGTTGTTCAGAAGAGCACTTTCCAGAATTCTCCAGCTGGACTAACCAGACCTTCTGGTTTCCATAGTCTGAGTTGGGCTGTGTTAGAGTCTGTGCCTACCGCACAACCCAGAGAACTAGTAATTTAACTATCAACCAGGAATATTATTATAGCAGTGAGAGCAAGCCACAAGCACTAGGGACTCGAGTGAATGACTTTGTAACATGGGCTGTCAGGGGCATGACCCTGACACTCCTGATATCGGTAATCCGAGATTTTGAGTTTGGATTTCTAGAGCGTATCAATCCTGCTCTGCTGGTAGGATGAATGCCACTTCTCACCAGGGCTTTCACTTTGGCCTCTTTTGAGTCCTTGTTATCAATTCCAGAGCCTTGATTCCCTGCCTCGAAATCCCACACTGATGCTGCTCCTCCCTGTTTTGTTAGTTTGTTAACAAATATTTGTTGTGTAACAACTCTGTCTAACAGCCTGTTCTGAGCATATTTGAGATATAAAAGACTAGTTGGGGGCATAAAACACCTTCCTGAGACAACTTGAAAACTTCATGGTGGAGTGGAAAGACCCAGGCCCTTCACCTGTTAGATCTGAGCTCAAACCTCGGCTCTGTCGCTTACAGGCTCGGTGGCTGTGGGCATGATCAGCTCCGTGTCCCAGGCTCCTCTGTAGGATGGGAGTAATGATTTCTCTCTTGCTCATAAGATCAGAAATGGGTGTATAAGGATACAGGTCCCTAGGAGGCATTTAACAAAGTGTTTGATCATCACTGTCACCATCATATCAGGATGTACTGATGTTGATACAGAGTAACCAGCCAAGGGTGTTAAAGCACAGTCACCATTAGAGTTCAGGGTGTCTGTAAGGGAAAGGTTTTCTGAGGTCACAGTTTCACTGGGGCCCAGGTCAGTGGGAGAGCTACGAGGACAGGCAAGCACGTTCCAGCAGGAAAGCAGCTAGAACGACAGTAGGCGCAGCTCTAGGGAGAGGGCAGCGCAGTGGGGTGGCTGGGCTGGGGGTTCTGTGCAGGGCGGCAGTGATCAGGGCATTCATTCAGCAGCACTTGGGTACCTGTCCTGTGCCACATGTCAAAGGCTGAGGAAGGTCCAATTCTGGCTCTCACAGAGCAGAGCGTCAGGTAAACGGAAAATTATACAACCTCGTGGAAAGCACCGTGGAAGAGGCTGCCAGGGCACTGAGGGAGTCTAGGGCAGGGTGTGGAGCGCAGCAGGGTCGGGGGTGCCCACATCTCAGCCTGTTTTGGTTGGATGCAGAGGGGACAGTCTGTACGTTGGGCCTGCCTCTCCTCTCCACAACCCCGAGCCTCACGTGTCCTCCTTTTCTCCCAAGACTCTCTTCAGGGGAAGGGACCCCATCCAGCCTCATCATGTCTCGACGAAGCCAGCGCCTCACACGCTACTCCCAGGGTGACGATGACGGCAGCAGCAGCAGTGGCGGGAGCTCAGTGATGGGGAGCCAGAGCACCCTGTTTAAAGACAGTCCTCTGAGGTAGGGGGTTGCCACCACCCCTGTGCATCACGCTGACCCGCAGAGCAGAGGGCCCCTCCTGTTGTGAGCTTTGTGGGCAGAGATCAGATGCCCATGTCCAGGCGAGGGGGACATTCACACCTATGAGGAAGTGGGAACCCAGTGCCGCTGCTGCTCCCCCTGCTGTGAGCCAGGCTGCTGCCCCAGTGCTCAGAACAGGAAGTGGGGAGAGGCAGCTTCCAGAACAAGCCAGGCCGGAAACCCCCCGATGCTGCTAGCTGGGCTCATAGGAACCCCTTATGCTAGGGGCGGGTGTGCCCGTCTGGTCACCCTCCCCACACCCACACCCATGGGTCTCACCGTCTGTAGGGTCTCAGCGGGGCCAGCCAAGAAGCTGAGGAGAGGAGTGGGTCCCAGGGGCACTGAGAAGTGAGTGAGGCGGGTGCCACCTCATCCTGCCCCCCCTTGCAGACACGAGCCCCCATAGCAGCCCCGGAGGCTTTGGCTAGCTCTGGGAGGCTGGGTTGGGTCTGTCTGGGTTTTCAGTGGGTTGTAGAGATTATTAATCCATTAAGAAGCATGAGAAAATACTTTGACTTTGAACTTTAAAAGACATGGATTTGAATCTTGGCTCTGTCACCTGCTAACAATCTCAGGTAACTGCTGCTGAGATTGGGAGGTAATGGGAGCAGAGAAGGTTTATGGTTTGCCTTGGCTCTGCCATCAGGAGTCAGGAGCTGCTAGTTGCCTAGCAACAAGGACAAACCACTCACTACGTAGGCCAGAGCGGCTGGCTTCCCTTTCCCGCCTGGGCTCACCTGCCTATTGCCCGTCTCCCCTCCCGGCTGACTTCCCACAGGACCCTGAAGAAGAAATCCGGCAACACCAAGCGCCTGTCCCCAGCGCCGCAGCTGGGCCCGTCCTCCGACACGCACACCTCCTACTACAGCGAGTCCCTGGTCAGAGAGTCCTACTTTGGCAGCCCCAGGGCCGTCTCCCTCGCCAGGAGCTCCATCCTTGACGGCCAGCTGCACAGCGACCCGTACTGGAGTGAGTAGCTGCAGACTTTCTCCTGGGGCTTCGCTTCCTCTAGAAACTTAAGTTCCCAAGCGCCACCCACCCGCCCCAGGTTTCCTAACTTCTGCTGGGCCAGAGGAGGGACTCCCCATCTTTAGAAACCCTGGGAAGAGCATCTTTAGATGATAAAGTAGCCACATAGCTGCTCCAAGCCCAGAAGACAGAGGGCCGGGGCCCGCTCACCCTTCCAGAACAGGAGAGCTGGGGAGAGGCCAAGGGCAGACTCCCATCTGTCCCCAAGAGAGACTCCCCAGGGTGTCCCCATGAGGCCCTCTGAGTTTCCTCCTCCGAGCACCTCCTTCCCTCCCCAGGTGAGGACCTGAGGGTGAGGAAGAGGAGAGGCACAGGTGACACAGACAGCAGCAAAATCAATGGGCTGGCAGAGACCAAATTGTCGGAGGACTTCCTGGGGTCTTCCTCGGGCTACTCCTCCGAGGATGACTACGCAGGTAGGCACCGCCCTCCCCTCCTCCCGGGACTGCCCAGAGGTGGCAGGAAGCCTGGGGAAGGCAGCCCTGATAGCTTGAGAGAGCAGTGTCTGGCAGGCGTCTCCGCACACTGCTGGGCCTCCCTCCTGTGCCACCCTCGTGCCCTGGACCCCGGCCTGGGACCGCTGTGCCCCCACTAGGCCTGCGGTCAACTCCATTGTCTGGCTCATTTTCAGGGCTTCACACAGAGGAGGTGCCTGATCCCTCCATCCTATTCTGAACAGGGGTTGAGGGGTTGCCCGTGAGGACAGGGACACAGGCAAGGAGCTCAAGGGAAACAATGTCAGAAACCTATCATTTTGTTCCTTCAGCTGACAGTTGTGACCTACTAGGTGCCAGGCCTGTGTGACGCTCTGAGAATGTCATGAGGAATGATGGTGGTCTCGGCCCACAGTCTAAGGGAGGAGACAAGTCATGGGCAGTCTCCAGTCTCAGGGCTCTTCAAAGTGAGGCCAGACTGCATTGTGTCCTCTGTCCCTGCAGGATACTCAGAGGCGGGCCACGGGAGTTCAGGCTCCCGGCTGAGGAGCACTGTCTCGCGGGCAGGCTCTTTCTTCCGGATGGTGGTCACTTTCCCAGGTCGGTGCTGGCTATTCTGTGCACGACTGTTTCCGTTCTCGACAGCAGGCACTTCTCACCTCTCTGTCTACCTTTGGGCATCCGGCCCACACAGAGACTGTAGGGGCATCGAGGAAAGCTCATTCTAGAAAGCGCCGTGGGGCATCCTCACTTGGCAGGGCAGTAGCAGCTATGGAGCAGGACCAGGCATCGGCAGAGCGGGCGGGTGGGCTTAGAGTTGCTGGGCAGCCGTGGGAAAGGACCGATGCACTGGCAGGTGGGTGTGGTAGGGGCAAGGAGGACCACAGGTGGAGACAGAGCAGTGCCATCAGCCCAGGGTGACACTTAGGCCTGGTGGCCCCTCTTGCAGGCCGGCTCTTTGGACTCCTCTACTGGTGGGTTGGTACCACCTGGTATCGCCTAACAACAGCTGCCTCCCTCCTGGATGTCTTCGTGTTAACCAGGTGAGCGAGACTCCTGCCTGGACGGTGACGCAGAAAGCCCTGGGCAGGAGCCTCCTGCTGGTCAGGCCTCAGGCCCTCGGCAGCCAATGGCGTGTCCCAGGACACCCGCTTCCCTGCCAGCCCTGTAACGACCGAGACCCCGGCCTTTCAACCTCACATGCAGGCACTGCCTGAGGATGCTGAGGGTTTGTTCCCCACGTCCCTGACATAGCAGAGCCAGGATCTGGGCACTAGCTTCTTGGCAGAGGAAAGAAGAGAGGGCCAGGAAGTCAGGGTCCCTTTGGCCATAATCCTGGTGGGAGTGGGCTGCCATCTATGTGAGAAGAGGCCAGGATGGACTCATGTCACCAAAGAAAAGGTTCCTCGCTTTACTAAAAGAAGATGCTGTTTGTTTAAGGAGTTCCATATTTTATTAAATATTTGCTTGCTTAGAGGAACTCTATACGCAAACTTTACTTCTTTTCAAAGATCCCACTACTTATTTTTAATATGTCAATAAAATTCAGAGTCATGATTGTCCCCATTATACTGAGACCAGTAGGTAAAGCTCTAAAGCATCCAACCTGGCCCCGGCAAGATGAGACAGTCTAGGGCTGTCCCCTCCAACTCCAGTTGAGCACTCAGGAAAAGATTTCAAGGGACGCCCTGGGGGGAAACCTGGAGGCCCCAGAGCCCTCTGGACTCCTGTGCATTCTCTGCTCTCCCCTCCCTGGTCCAGGCGCTTCTCATCCCTGAAGACCTTCCTGTGGTTCCTCTTGTTGCTGCTGCTCCTGACTGGCCTGACCTATGGTAAGCTGAACCCCTGTTGCAGGGGAAGGGCAGACGGGAGCCTCTGAAATCTGGCTGGTGAGCCAGAGGGCAGGGCAGAGTGTGGGTGAGGCCAGTGCTGATCGGAGCTGAAAACTGGAAGGAAGGTGGTTTCCTACAGGAAAGGGTAGCAGGACCAGTAGGGTGGGGCTGGCCCGGGCACCTCCGGAACCTGAGCCCCAGGCTTCTCCTGTTTGGCTCTCCTGGGTCCTCTGCTAACCAGTGCTGCCGCATTCTCAGAGTGTGCAGTGGGGAAAAGGGGAAAGTGATTTTATCCTCAGTTGGGGTAGCCCCGCTGGACTGCCTGGCATGTCTAGAGCATCCTTGGAGCCCCTTGGGCTGGAACATGCCCAGGTATAGAAGTGTCTGGGTAGAAAGCAAGCACTCTGACACTGTCACTGTTAGCAGTCACTTTTTCCTCCATTCCAAATCAGGACATAGTCTGGGTGAGTGAATTATTGTTACAAGATCAAGTTCAATCTTTAGCTAGCTTTAAGATCAAAACAATAAAGTAGTAAAGAGAAGAAAGTATGCCTTTTTACATGAAGATGCCTGTCATTTACAAGATACTCTACATTGTCCTAGTCTTCATCATGGGACTTCCTAATTTGTTACATAGTTGTAATCATTACATGTATATATACATTTGTGTCGACTTTTCACTTGACAGTTTTGCAAGTGTTTCCCAATTCCATGTAAGTTGCCTCTGTAGCCCTGAGGCTCCATTTTAATGATTGTACCAGTTTATAGTTAATGATCACACTTTATTTTTTTAGAAAGTTGGTTTTAGAGGTTTGCCATCTATTCAACTTGTATTTCTTTTACTAATACCAAAGCAGAACATTTTTCTGAGTGTTGATTTCCTTTTTGTTTCCTGTAACAAGAACAGCTTGCTCATATCCAGTAGAAACTAGGTATTGCCTTTAAAATAATAATGACCCTTTATAATCGTACACTGTTTTGTTCAGGAAGCATGTTCCCATGAGTTAACTCAGTCTAACCTGAGCTTGACCCTCACCTTGCAGAGTTGGTGCAGCTGATGCCCTGCTGGCATCACAAGAAGAGGCATGTGGGGGGTCTGGAAGGCAGGGGGCCAGGCGGAATGACCCGCTCAGGGAGTGCAGGAAGTGAGCGTGTGTCCAGAGGGGCTAACTAAGCCTGATGGCCCGGTGCTGCTTCCTGTTGCAGCTACTCATGGCCAATGAGGAGTGACAAGTGTGATGTCTTAACAGATGGAGACTCCTCAGCCATGGGCTTTTTCAGGAGCCCTCACCCCCACAAAGCTCAGGAGTAAACACATCACAGACGGCCCCTAAGCAAGATGCCAGCATCTGTGTGGCTGTAGCCCTGTGCTCTGTTCTGGGGCCACAAGCAGCCTCCCCAGCGGGTGTATTCTGTGTCAGTGACTGTCAACCATGGCAGCCCATCTGAGTCTCCTGGGAAGCTTTTAAAATTCAGCTACAGAGCCTCCCCCCACCCCACCCAGACCAATGAGCTCCCTGTTTGGAGGGAGGAGGGCAGACACCGGCGTTTTTTAAAAGCTCCCTGGATGATTGTGTAGCTGGGCTGAGAACCACCATCAGGGCCTTTGGATTCCAGCCCTGGATCGTCCCTAGCTTATTCAGCCGTTTTCTCCAAGTTGTACCATCTGCCGAGAGATGCGGATTCCTGAGGGGATGTGAAAATGATACACTCTGGGACTGGTGGGTGGCAGTCACTGCCTCAGACAAGGATGAGGGTGTCCCTTCCTCACCTATCTGCTGGCAGGAGTGCAGCTCAGCTTGAAGGCGTGAGACAGGCTGCTGATGTCCAGCATCGAGTAGGCTGCCATTCTCACCCTGTGTGCCTTCTCGCTCACCGGCCCCAGCCTGGGTAACCACCCTCCCCCCTGCATACAGGTGCCTGGTATTTCTACCCCTATGGACTGCAGACATTCCACCCTGCTGTGGTTTCCTGGTGGGCAGCGAAGGGCAGCAGCCAGCACTGGGAGTCCAGAGACGCGTCCCCACACTTCCAGGTGAGCGTCTTCGTTCCCAGGCTCCTCTCAGCCTGTGTTTGCAGTCCCTGCCCTCATACCTGACACACAGAGCTGCCCTGGCTGGGGCGTGGCCTCATCTCTGCTGTGTGGAGTGTAGGTATTAGGGGGGAGGGGGCAGTTTGCTTAGAGTGACTCAGAACTGTCCCAAAGTGAGTTGCCCAAAGAAGCACAGAAAACAGAAGGCAACAGAAAGAAAAGGAATCAGATAAATCATTTTATCTGCTTTGCTCCTTTCAATACAATTTCACATTTTTTATTGAGCACTTTCTATGAATAAGGTCATATCCTGGTCAGTTACCCATTAGCACAGATAAACCGCCCCTAAAATCAGTGCCTTAAAAGTACAAGGGTTTTATTGGCTCATGAATCAGTGGGACCTGCGGCTGGCGGTTCTGGCGTGAACAAGGACGGGCCCGTCCTGGCTGGGCCCCCTTGTGCGTCTGCAGCTGGCCAGTGGGGCAGCAGGGCGGGCCACACTCCTGTGCTTGGGTCACCCAGCAGGCGAGCAAGGTCCCAAGGGAGCAGAATCAGGCCAGGCCTTTGGAGGTCTGGATGCAGGACTCGCGCCCTGCTGGCCGAAGCAAAGCCCAGAGCCAGTCCAGGTTCGAGGAGAAACGGGCTCCGCCTCTGGAGGCGAGCACCTGCAAGGCCACACCTCACAGGCTGCCCAGCAGGGCGGGGAAGGCCGTGGTTTCTGCCCCTTCCAGAGGCTGCCAAGGAAGCCGGCCCAGCTGTGCCCTCAGGGAGCCTGCGGTTCAGCGTGATGGTGACAAGTGCACAAAACCAGAATGTGCGCGCAGGTCCTGAACGTGTGCGCGCAGATCCTGAACGTGTGCGCGCAGGTCCTGAACGTGTGTGCAGGTCCTGAACGTGTGCGCGCAGGTCCTGAACGTGTGCGTGCAGGTCCTGGGCTCTGTGACGAAAACATAAAGCTCTACTCGCTCATGATAGTTATTGTAACTTTTCTTGTATCTTGCTGGATTTAATCAGAGTTGTTTTGGGTATCACATTTTTAACCATTTATTTTGATTGATATTACTTTCCTAATCATGGTCTTATGTCATAAAATAATGACATTCTGGCATTTATCACTTTTCCTTTTTTTAATCATTAGTAAAGGCATTAAGTACAATTCAATTTCAGGACCACCATTTTTTGTACAAAAAGAGGAAATAATACATCTTGGTATTCGCTTATGTTTGTGTAAAGACACTGATTAGAAGAGATGTCTGGTTTGAGGGGTGGTGGTGAGGACACCCGGGGGTGGAGGAAAGGTCAGGAGCCCGAGTTCTTACTGTTTGGTTGCCTTTTGAGTCAAGCAAATGTACTGCCCATGTTAAAAGTGGGATTTTAAACCTCAGAAGCAACCTCTGCACCCAGTAGACCCCTGCCCTCTAACTTATAGTTGAGACTGTGTTTTACGACTTCTCTTGGCAAAGATCTTTTGTTATTAAGCCAACAAGCTTCTCAAAATTCATGGCATGCTATCAAATGCTGCCCACAAGTCCATGTGACTTGTGTTCTGTCTTCTCTGTGGGTCATCCAGTTAAAGAGGGAAAAGGCTTTTTCCAATTGTTTTGTCTTTTCACTGTAGTTGTTGATGAGAGAAGTTCAGCAGCTGAACCTCTCAGCCCCACACTCTCCCACCCACGTAGGAACGGGGTGGGGGTGGGGTGGGAGGGCTCAGCCCCGCAGGTCACCAGCCCCGCAGGTCACCAGTCCCCTGTGGTTTCCTGTTCTTTTCTTGGACTGTCCCTCCATTTGGACCCTTTTCTAGGAGGGCAGTGTCCCCTCTCCCCTGGCCCAGGTGCACTGCTTCTTGGGGACCAGACCCCTGCAGCCCTGTGTGTCCCCGTACCCTGTGCTTCCCTCTGTCGCCACCCTCACTGGTCCCCATTTACCTGCCTGTGACTTGCCCACCTGCAGGGCACTTTCCTGAGCCTCCGGCTCAGCGGGGGTTTACATTTGGGCGTGTCTGGGATTCTCTTCCTTTCTCTTCAGGCAGCACTGCTGTGCTAGGTCCCTCACCCCTGTGGCCTTTCCCTCCTGCCCTGCCAGGCTGAGCAGCGCATCCTGTCCCGGGTACACTCTCTGGAACGGCGCCTGGAGGCTCTCGCTGCCGAATTTTCCACCAATTGGCAGAAGGAGGCCATGCGGCTAGAACGCTTGGAGCTGCGGCAGGGGGCCCCTGGCGAGGGAGGCGGCAGCAGCCTGAGCCAGGAGGACACCCTGGCGCTGCTGGAGGGGCTGGTGAGCCGCCGCGAGGCTGCCCTGAAGGAGGGCTTCCGCAGGGACACCGCTGCCCGGATCCAGGTAGGGGGAGCTCAGCATCGAGTGTGGGGTGGAGGGGGCGAGACCCTGCACATCCTGACATGAGAGAGACAGGCAGTTACCTTCTCTGTGCCTTTGTTTCCTCCTCGTTAAAATGGAGCCTGCCCAGCTACTCCCACCCCCACCCCTGGTGGTGAGCACAGGAGGCTGCAGAGTGCTTGGCACAGTACCTGGCACTACGTAGGTATACAGTCAGGATCGCACAGAGGCCTGCACGTTCCCAAGAAGTACTGTAGCAGGAAGGCCGGGAGCTGAAGTTTGCTCTAAACGGCCTGGTTCAAATTCCAATCCCACCCCTCATTGCTGGTCCGTGGCCCTCTGTATGCGGCTCAGTAGAATCGCAGCCCTGCTCCTGTGCCCAACAGGAAGAACTGGCCACCCTGAGAGCAGAACATCAACAAGACTCAGAAGACCTCTTCAAGAAGATTGTCCAGGCCTCTCAGGTGGGTGGGTTTGGGGCACCTGGGGCCTAAAGTGGGGCCCTGACCCAATTCAGCATGGTCTTGGGAGGCCACGTTGGCCTCCTGCAGTTCCTGCTTAGACGTGGAGTGGGCTGGGTGTGTGTGGTGCGGTGTGTTTGTGGTTTCCTGCCTGCGTGAATTGAGCCCATCCAGACTGGAATGCTCTGCAGGGACACAGCCCCATGTGTCCCTGCTTGAGGACGGGAAGGGCCACCCACAAGTGGGCTGTTGTATATATAACACACTGAACGAATGAGCAAAAGTGTGAATGCCTAAGTACCCCCGATGGGGGGTGAGACTCTCATAAGGACCTTGACCAAGCCAGCTGACATTTGCTGGAATAGTGGGAGGCCCTGGGGCACAGATGTGGTTAAGCAAAGACCCCAAAGGGGACAGATCTTCTCTGTGAGGCCTATTGCTCTGAGCCTGACACTGCTTGTTTCCGTCCCTTCCTGCTGACAGGAGTCTGAGGACCGACTCCAGCAGCTGAAGTCTGAGTGGCACAGGTAATAGGCCCTGCAGTGTGGCCTCAGCCTGCGCCCCCCCCCCCAAGAGCCGGGAATAGGACCTCAAGTCCGTCCGGCAGGTGCCGTGGAGGTTGGGAGTGGGGGCACTGCAAGGGAATTGGGATTTCTGGGTCCTGTACGGACACCCATCTTTCCCGTGCACGTCAGCAGGCTGCCTTCCCATGCCCTCGACGTCGTACTTGGGGGTGGCAGCGGCTAAGGCAGAGTGGATGACGTGTCTAGGCTTAGAGAGGGAGCAGGTTTCCCTGGGACAGGCAAATCCCCACCAGAGAGCCAGGGCTTACTCTTCGCTTTGGGAGCAGGACGGCCCAGCAGTCCTTCCGGGAGAGCTCCATGGAGGAGCTGGGCCGGCTGGAGGGCCAGCTGGCAGGCCTGCGGCAGGAGCTGGCAGCGCTGAGCCTGAAGCAGAACTCGGTGGCTGACCAAGTGGGCCTGCTGCCCCAGCAGCTCCAGGCCGTGCGGGACGACGTGAGTTGGGACCATACAAGTCTGCTGGGCACCCTGTCCTCTGAGATCCTCTGTCCTAGGGGGTCTGCTCAAGGCAGAGCAGAGAGCCGCTTGCCCCTGCAGCCTTTTAGTCCCACAAGCCCCCTGGGCTGGCACGGATGTTGGCTTCCTTTGATGGGGGTTCCTCTTTTCCCAACAGTAATGCGGAGGGTTCCCTCCGCGAGGCCCTCGAACTCCTTCCCCAAACCCTCCACCCAAGCTAGGCGCTGCCCTGCTCCGGCGGGGTCCCTGCCAGCCTCCCAGAATGAGACCTTTTTTCGGTCCCCAGGTGGAGTCTCAGCTCCCTGCCTGGGTCAGTCAGTTCCTTCTCCAAGGTGGGGGGACCCGCACTGGGCTCCTGCAGCGAGAGGAGATGCAGGCTGAGCTGCAGAAGCTGGAGAGCAAGATCCTCGCTCACATGGCCGAGATGCAGGGCAAGTCGGCCAGGGAGGCCTCTGCCAGCCTGGGGCTGACGCTGCAGAAGGCAGGCGTGAGCGGGGTCACCGAGGAGGTGAGGGACTGTGCCCGGGCCCCCCCCTTACACACATACACCCCGGGAGTGCCATCCGTGAGCGGGGTCACCGAGGAGGTGAGGGACTGTGCCCGGGCCCCCCCACTTACACACATACACCCCGGGAGTGCCATCTATGAGTGGGGTCACCGAGGAGGTGAGGGACTGCGCCCGGGCTCCCCACTTACATGCACACACCCCGGGAGTGCCATCGGCATGCAGCCCCACGCTGCCAGCTCTCTGGTATGTTCCAGAACCCTGGTGACGTGCAGGAGGCTCTGGGGTTTGCTTTGGGCCTGGCGGGAGGGTGGAGGTACGCCTGGGTAGTTGGCACTTGTACCTGGACAGCGGCGTGCGAGGGTGGACGAGTCGGCTTGCCCGGCAGCTGCGTGGGTGCCTGTGTTCTAGGACGTGCACCACATTGTGGCCCAGGCCCTGAAGCGCTACAGTGAGGACCGCATCGGGATGGTGGACTACGCTCTGGAATCGGGAGGTGTGTGTGTGCGGGGCTGCGGGCGTCCAGCCGCAGTCCCCGCACTAGGCAGACCCCTGGCATCTGTTGGGCAGCCGTGGGGCCAGAAGTCCCCTCACTGAGGACTCACCACAAAGTCCAGCAACAGCTGGAAGTTGGGGTGTCCCAAGCGCCGCCCTTGGCTAGGGCAAGGCTGATGTTGACAGCTGCCCTGGGGTCTGGGACATCTGCCTGTCCCGAGACAACGTGGGCAATAGTGGTCCCCCCTCAGACTGCCTGCCCTTTAATCCTGGGGTCCTCCTGGCTGCCGAGCTGAGCTGGTGGTCAGGTCTCCCCCCAGCCGCTCAGGTCCAGGTCCCAGGTGCCCACTGTCCCTCTCTCCTGTGTCAGGGGCCAGTGTTATCAGCACCCGATGCTCTGAGACCTATGAGACCAAGACGGCCCTGCTCAGCCTCTTCGGCATCCCCCTGTGGTACCACTCCCAGTCACCTCGAGTCATCCTCCAGGTAGGCCCCAGCGAGGGGAACAGCGGGGCCCTGACCAGGCACCTGCAGCCGGGGGACGGGCCCCTCCCGGGTCAGTCGAGCTGCACCCGGAGGGCTCGTCAGCACCAGCCCCGCGCTGACCTGACTTCTTCCGCCTCCAGCCAGACGTGCACCCCGGCAACTGCTGGGCCTTCCAGGGGCCCCAGGGCTTTGCTGTGGTTCGCCTTTCTGCCCGCATCCACCCCACTGCTGTCACCTTAGAACATGTGCCCAAGTCCTTGTCACCCAACAGCACCATCTCCAGTGCCCCCAGGGACTTCGCTGTCTTTGTAAGTACCCCACCTGTGCTGGGCCAGAGGCTGCAGGAGGGTCCCGGGGGGGTCTCCGCTGAGGATAAAGGGGAAGGGAGCACATTTGGAAGATGTGGTGCCCGGGTGGGAAATGGCACTTCGGTCCCAGTTGTCTCAGCTGTGGAGGAAGAAACCGAGACCCAAGGAGTTAAAGGACTTGTCACAGACCCCACAGCAGCTGTGTCCAGTGCTCAGGCCAGCGCCCCTAACCCCCACCCCTACCATCCTGCCGGGGCAGGAGACCAGGCTGCGGACAGGGAGGGAAGAGGCTTCTCCCAGGTGCCTAAGAGCAGGGCCTTCCCACCACCCCTCTCTTTTCAGGGGTTTGACGAAGACCTGCAGCAGGAGGGGACACTCCTTGGCCAGTTCACCTACGACCAGGAGGGGGAGCCCATTCAGACGTTCTACTTTCAGGTAGAGGATTGCTGTGCTAGCCCCGTGCCAGGCACTGTGGTTCAGAGCAGGAAACCGCAGCCCCTGCCCTCATGCAGCTCCAGGTGGGGGACAGACTATCTCAGGTGGCCCCAGTGGATGTCAGCACCGGGGAGGGGCCCCTTCCAGGCAGGGAGCACGGGGGAGGCTGCCTGGGGAGGGCGGGGGTGGCGTGCACGTGGCCCAGCCAGCCTGCAGGCAGAGCCGCGTGGACACTCCACCCGAGCCTCCCAGTCTCCACCCGGGACGTTGGTTCCTCAAGGCCGCTGGGGCCCAGGGGGATCGGTTGCAGGTGGCCTGAGAGGCCCCCCAGGGGTGAGGACATGGATGACACTAGTGAGCCCTGGGTGAGGTGGGGCGATGGGAGGTGGAGGGGCAGTGGCAGGAAGAGGCAGGGCTGGGGTGGGGGAGCCAGTGGACACTGCTGTGTCAGGCAGAGAAGTGACAGTAGGATGTGCACTGCGGCGAGAGCACTGTGACTGTGTGAAAGTGGTGAATTTAAGGGGACAAGCCTGGGGACAGGGAGACCGTTCAGGGAGCGGCTGGAGGGAAGCCAGCCAGAAGTGAGGAGACCCAGGGACAGGTGCTGGGAGTGAGGGGAGGAGGCGGCAGGATAGGTGGGAGCACCCTGAGGTCAGGTTGGACGGGAGTGGAAGTGAGGGGAGCTGAGAGGCAAATGCAGGGGTAGGGCCAGCCACCACGTCTGAGGCACCTGAGGGACAGTCCCGCCTGAGCAGTGAGCCCTGGCAGCAGGAGGGGTTTCTCAGGGACGTGGAGACGGAGCCTCTAGAAGAGGGTGGAGGACAAGAGGCTGTAGGAAGACAGGGGAGGGAGAGGGCAGGAGAGCATTGTGCCTGAGGCATCAAAGGA
Organism: Craseonycteris thonglongyai; assembly: GCA_004027555.1. Classification (NCBI taxonomy): domain Eukaryota; kingdom Metazoa; phylum Chordata; class Mammalia; order Chiroptera; family Craseonycteridae; genus Craseonycteris; species Craseonycteris thonglongyai. The sequence goes on from PVKE010003207.1 coordinate 49,072, forward strand.
GCTGAGATCTGCTCCAAAATGGGCTTTTTGAGCACAGAGGACAGAGGCCTGATGGGAACTAGAGAAAGAAAAAATCTGCTTCAGAGTAGAGGTATTCGTTTCCAACACACAGCAAACCCTCCACGAAGGTAGTGGGTCCACCGACAGTGTGACCAAGACCTCCTGTGCTTCGTCAGCTCGGGAGAACCGTGCTAGTGCTCAGCTGCAAGGCCACTTTTCTGTGGCCCTGGGTGGGTGGCCCCGTAGCACCTCTGATGCCCCTGGGGCCCCCTGGCCCATTCACTGGAAACTCATTCAGGGTCTGAAGCCAGCTCTGGAGGCGTTTTCTGCAGAGGCCCATGGGAAAGGGCCTCTCCCTTCCTGTCAGCGAGGCCTGAGGGCCCTGACACTCCTAATACCCTCTCCCTCCCACTCCCCAGGACCTTCAAATGGCCACGTACCAGGTGGTGGAGCTGCGGATCCTGACGAACTGGGGCCACCCAGAATACACCTGTGTCTACCGCTTCCGGGTGCACGGGGAGCCTGCCCATTAGGCCTTCTGTGCTGCTGCCAGCCCCTCAGCACGTGCCCCCTTCTCTGGGAGGGGGAGAGCAGCACCCCTGCCACGTCCCCCCATGCTTGATCAGCGCACTTCCAGGAGCAAGAAGCCCTGGCCCAGTGGAGCTGGTAGAACGCGCAGGGCTTTCCAAGCAAGCTCCAGCGTCTTCTGATTCTCTGCCCTCCTCAGTCCAGGCTCCGGCATCTGCTTCCCCCTCCTGGGAGGGTGTATATATGTAGCATATCATGCGGGACTGAGGCAGGTGCCAGCACCAGTGCCTGAAACCTGACTGCCCCGTGCCCGCAGTAGAGGGGTTGGCACCTAGGAAGTTCTGTTGGGTGTGTGATACACGTGCCAAAGTCCTGGATAGGAGAAGCCAGGGCCTGGGGCAGGGAAGTGAGGCCTCTGAGGAGGGTGCTCACCATGCAGGCTGGGACTGGGCAGCAGGCAGGAAGCTCCAGAAGCCGGTGCCATCAACCTAGGGGAGCTTGGCCCACAGGGTCCTTGAAGGGATGCTGTAGATTGTACTTGTCCTGCGTCACGGCGGACTACAGGGGGGCTTCTTGTACCCTAGAAGGTCAGACTCCTGTGAGCCTGAGGGACCTGAGGGCCAGCCTTGTAGGAACCCCTCTGCTGGGGATACTAGTTGCTTTTTCTCTTCTGATGCTGGGGTGTAGGGCCTGCCTGTGCCCTAGAGCAAGCTTGTTACATTCCCCAGGGTGCAGGGAGCCCAGACCAGTCCTTTGAGGCTGTAAGCACCCGATCAGCTAAAAGGGTGGGAGCAGGGGACTCCCTGGTTGCCCAGTGATGACGGTGAAATTCAGGGTGTCATGAGAGGTGGTCTGCTGCGCTGTGGGCCCTGACCCACCTCCACCACAATCAATCAGGGCCCTGATGTAAGACTAACCCTCAGTGTCCCCTTGGGGCTCCTTTCAGCTCTTGCTCAATGCTGTTTCCTTTCTGGCTTTTTTTCTATGGGGGGTGGGCGGGGGTCTGGGCAGGGAGGGGGCCCGAGGCAGGGGCTTTTTGACCCAGCAAGCCCTGCTGTATTATGTAAATATTTTCAAGGCCTGTTTTTTAATTGAAAAGCTAAGGGCTTGATTCTTAGCCCCGTTCTGTGGGGCATGGGGCGATTTCAGTTTCGTATAACCGCTGCCGTGCAGACAGGTGCCCTTAGGGACAGGGCTGGGTCCCGAGTGGGCTCCCACAGGATGCTGGAGGGAGGCCCAGGTGGTCCTGGGTCCTCAGCACGGGCCCCTCCCTGCACTGCCTCCTCCCCCAACAACCAGGTTTTGTTTTGTGCTCTTCTGTCACAAATGCTGCACTATTGGGTTCTTAATTTTTTTTATCTCCAGATTCTAATTTATGCCTATGCAAAAAATAAATTATGCCCAGGACTAACACAGTACGTGGTTTTCATTGCCCATCACACAGGGAGTCTGTTCTTGGGAAAATGAGAGTGAATTCTTTGCCAAAACAATGCCTCAAAGACTTATTCCTAATTTAGAAACCTGGGCCTCTTCGCTAAAACCCAGCTATGGGGTGTGTGTGTGTGGGGGGGGTCTGAGGCGGGCCCTGCCCCAGTGAGGTGGCTTTATTAGCCACACTGACCCCGTTACAAAGCAGGAGGCTCTTCCTGCACCTCAGTGCCATATGAGCAGAAGGGGAAGAAGTTACCTGTTTCACTAGTGCCCACGTCGCCCTTTGGCACTGCGCTCCTCTGTGGGAGTCAGACATTTGCCCCTTATGCCTGTGCTGGGCTGGGACAAGGAGGTGGGTCCCCTGGAGAGCCAGCCATCTGCCCCACAAATACCTCCCAGAGTCAGTGTCTCCAATGAGCTGCTCACAGGGCCCGGGGACTCTCAAATGCGTGCCTCTTGACCTAACCATGGCATCTGGCCCAGGGCCAGTCCCCTCACAGCTGAGAAAATAAAGGCAGGAACAGGTCAGCAGGGAGGGACTTGGGCATAAACTGCCAGAGTAGGTGGCGAGTGGAGTACAAATCCAGCTCTGCGGTCTGGGGTCTGGGTCTGGGGAAAGAGCCAGTCCTGCCTGCACACCTGTCTGCTGTTTCACTCAATTCCTGCTCTGCAACTTAGTTTTCAACAAAGGAGCCAGCCCTAAGCAGGGCCAGTAAATGAGTCCCCGGAGCCTGCCACACACCTGTCAGGGCTTGGGGCCTCTGCTCTTGTCCTGCCCTCTGCAACCAGGCACATACCCTCTGCCTATCGGCACTCATTCAAATCCTATTGGCCCCTCATGGTGCAACTCACACGTCTTCTCCCAGGTATGACCCATGGCCCCAAACTTGCATGCTGCCCGCCCCACGGTACCTTCCCATTACCTCATGCTGGGCCAGGGCGGCCGGGGAGCCAGAACAGCGGTCCTGACTTAATTCAAGATGCCAAATGCTAGATGCACACACAGAAGGGTCAGGATTTGTCATTTGAGACGATCAGATTAACAACTTTATTCTTTATCAACTACAAAAGGGCTGGTGTTTTGTTCCAAATGGACAGTTGGTAGGTCTGAGACCTGTAGGGGACCTTAACGGTCTGTTAATGACGGTAAAATGCTGCATTCGGTCAGTCCCCGGCTAGCAGGTGTGGGCCTGGTGACCAGAGATCCAGACCAACCTCCTGAGTGTCTGAGGGGAGAGGCCAGAGTTTCCAAAGGCAGAGAAAGTAGTTATGCTCATAGGGGCCGTAGAGTTCAAACAAAATGAGGTTCTGCCTGTTCTGATGTTCTGCCAGAGCCAAGGCCACGAGTGCCACCGCCCCTGCCATGGGGACAGAGAGCAGAGGGGTTCTCAGCGCTGGAGCCCTCCTATCAGGAAGGCACTGCTGGGCGGCAGCCCCTGTAAGCAGAACCCGAATGAAAAAATACGAAGGAAACAGCCAGGGGCCAAAGGACATGCCCCAGCAGCTGGTGGCGAGCGGCCGGGGTGGAGCCAAACACACCTGCTGGGGGCACTGCGCCTTCGATCTTGTTTCCTGAACTAGAAGTGAGGAGCCAACACCACCTCCCTCAGATGGTGGCTGCGAACATCAAAGAACATGAGGCGAGTGAGACACCTATCACGGCCCCAGCCACACAGCAGAGACGTGCCGATGCCGCACTTCTCTCAGGCCTGTCCTCCAGCTGTGGCCCCTGCCACCTGGGAGCCGACGTGGGGGGTAAGCAGCATGACCATTCACCAGTAGGCACCTCCCACTTGCTGGGCACAGCAGGGCCACACAGCCAGCCTCTCACGAAATCCTTACAGCCCTGATGCAGACGTCTACCTCTTGCTGCAGATGAGGAAACAGGTTTGGAGAAGGCTGGCAACTTGTCCTGTGTCACAGCTGCTGGAGGAGCCTGGGTGTGGAAGCCACGCCTGCCTGACAGAAGCTGGGTCCTCCCAGCCCTATTCTGCAGACGGGTGGCTCCAGGGCAGGCAAAGTGACAGCATGCCTGGTGGGTGGGCGGGGAACACCACTGTCAACTCAGAACAGCTTTTATTCTGCGTGCTGATCTATCTGGTCAGTCCGTGGCCACAGGTCGGTGTAACTAGAAATGGCTGAAAGGGGAGATGAAGGGACCAGCAGAGGGACAGGAGGAGGGCTGAGGACAAGAGAGGCAAGGCTGGGGAAGGACACAGCCAGCTGGGTGTCTGCCCCGCTGGAGAAGACACGCCTCCACCCATCAGTCCACTCTAACGGACGGCTCCGGTCCACAGCTCAGACCAGGCGGGTTCAGGGCCCACGCGGCTCTGTCTGGCCTGACAATCCCACCCCATCTCAGGAGGGACTCATGTCCCATGCTGGGCCTGAGTCTTTTTCACTGTCCCCTTCCTGCCCTCCCAGCACCCCAACTGGGGCTTCCAAACCTGGGGCTCAGGCCCTGTAGCAGCCATGCTGGGGCAATGTGGTGGGGAAGGAGGGATTCCAGTCCCAGCCTGGCTCAGAGGAATACCCCGAACCCCACCAACAGGAGGTGCTAGTGAGCACGACCCTGAGCAGGCGCCCCTAGTCTAGGTCATCAGTGCCCGGACACCCAACAAGATTCAAAGTTCAAGCAGGAGGCGGCTCTGAGGAGAGGCGAGAGCCTCTGACTCAGCAGAACCGCAGAGCAGGAGGGGCCCTGCCCGCCAGGCAAGCGCAGGATTGTCTGTCTCCAAAGGGAAAGCAAGCCACCAGCTGTCTTTGGGTCAGTGGCAAGGGCTGGAGTTATAGCAGGGAGGGCCCTCCACTCCAATCACCTCTCCCCTCCACGTATCTACAGGTTACACTTTAAGAGCTTTTGGCATTACTTGTTTTGGGGTTTAAGGAGAGAAAAGAGGAAAGAGGAAGCCAGCACTGTCCACCCTACTAGAAACCCCAAGTCCCAGAAGGAGGGCTCCCTGAGCTGGCGGCAGCAGCACTTACACCTAGGAGCCTCCAGGCCCCAAGGCCAGCTCCAAAGAGGGGCTCTGGGTGCAGGGGAGCCCAGGGAAGGAGAGGCACCCTTCAGCTCCTCACAGCCCCTAAAAGTTCTCAGAGACACAAGGACAGATGGACAGACGACTGGGCAGACAGCCAGCTCTTGGAGGCTGGTGGCCAGCCATGGAGAGAAGAAAGACCGCCAAGCCCTGACCGGCCACACTCCTGCACCGCACACACATACACACACACTAGAGAGACAGGTATAATAAAAAGAATACAAACTAAGGGCCCAGATGTACAAAACTGAGTGAGGAGGAAGGTGGGCAGGAGGGTGGGAGATGGTCAGTCCTCCGGAAGGCTGGCCGTCAGCCCCAGCTTATAAATTACAGCCCCTGCAAATGGGGTGGGGAATGGTGAGGCTCTGGCGGTGGCCTGGGGAGGGCGAGTGGTGGTCAGAGCTGCTCCGGCCCATCTGGTAGAGCCGTGGCCAGAGGACGAGGATCCCTTGGGTGGTGGGGGGAGGCAGGGGAAACTCAGCAGCCACTGGCAGGAGTCACACAGGCCCCCTGAGACTTCACCTTGTGACGCTGGCCCCCTCGTCGCCGGCCCCCACTGCTGGGCTTGGACTGAAAGAGAAAAGAGGAGATTGAGCAGCATGTCCCCTGGGAGGACAGAGGTGGGTGGGGCAGTGGGGAGAGAGCCAGGCAGTGTGGGGCGGGCACCGCCCTGCCAGCATCCAGGGCAGAGAAAGCAGGAACCAGCACCTGCTGCCACTGACAGGGGTGAGGGGGAGGGGAGTGGAAGGAGCCAGAGAGAGCTCGGGACAGGAGGTGCCTTCTCCAAAAGGGTCCCCAGGACACACTGAAAGGAGCAGGTGGGGTGGGGACAGAGCCCTCAGGGGACGCTGAGTAAGAGACACAAGACACAGGGCCCAAGGCCACCGACCTCTCAGGAGGGGTTGAGGGGGGGAGGCGGCAGAGGAGGGCCCTCTAAGGCAGGTTTTTCAAACCTTTGGACCACAGGCTCACAAGTACAAGTGTGCCCGCGCATGTTCTCTCACACACACTCTTACTACGAAAGGGGAACTTTGAAATGTAGAAACCAAATAATCAGGACCAACTGAACTGACTTTGTAGGCCATATGTCAAAGTTTGAAATACATGCCTTCAGAGACAAATTGCTCACACAGTACTTACGTGCCAGGAATTATGGGAAACACCTACCTAGGCACAGATGTGGCAGTGGGTGAAGGCTGCCTGGTGCTCTCCGTCACCTCCACTGACCAGAGTGACAGCCACAACCCCCTTCCTGCCCACACCCACCGTTGGTGGCCAGGGGCCCGGGACCTGCCTGGGAGACATGCTCACCGTTGGCTGGAGACTGCTGGATGCAGCTGACTGTGCAGCCCCTGGAGAGCAAGCTTCATCCCCAGGTGGGGGCACCCCTGCTGCCGGCCCTCCGGACGGGCCCCCGTCTTCTCGCTTGGGCAGGGGGCCTTTCTTCGTCGACTGCATTTTAATCTGCTGGGGCTTGGAGTTCATCGGGGAGTTGTTGGTGGTCTGGAGGAGCTGCAGGAGCCAAGGGGGTGACGATGAGGCCGGTGCTGCGGGGGCCTGCCCCTTCTCTCAGGGACATCTCTCCCTGGCCTGACTGGTCCTGGGTGACCACAGCCCAGCGTCCACGCAAGAGGGCCATGACAGGAGCAGGGACCTGGAGAGGTCCTTATTCCTTACTCAGCACCCCAGGGCTGCCTCAGCCCAGCCAGGACCCCGCCCGTGGCCTGCCCCAGTCAGGGGGCCTCAGCCCATTCTGCCCAGGGCCCGGCCTGTCAGAGCCTGGTGAGCTGAACTCAAGGCTCTTCCACACGGGCCTGGCTGAAAATCCTCAGGGCATCAACTGCACCACCAGTCCCAGCTCTGCTGCCCCTGGAACAAGAGTCTCAGGCAAGTTTCAACCTCAGGCCTCCCAAAGACCAAGTTATCTCAGCAGCTGGACACACTTGGGATGTGGCTATCAGCAGCCTTAAGTACTGACACCCAGGAGGATGCACACAGCTCAGGTCTGCCTGGCCATACCTTGGTGATGGTGCCCACAGCCTTAGTACGGCCTTCCCGGAACACCAGCCGCTGGTCTATGTGTAGGTACTCAGGGGTCTTGATGAAGCGGAAGTGCACAGTGGCCTTGTCCCCAGTGCGCAGACAGTCCTTGTCCATACTCAGAATGGTGGCTGTCTGCCTGATGCTCCCACAGTGCACTGCGAAGGGAGCCAGAGGTCAGGACAGGCTTGAGCCACGCAGCAGCCTCAGGGGAGGAGCAGTGAGTGAAGGCATGAAATATGGTGAGCTACAGCATGTTACAGACCTTGGGGGGCCTGGGGGGGCCGAAGAGCAGGAGGCTACACTGATATCCGGTCCTGTCTTGCACTCTACCTTCTCCTCCAGTTAGACCCCACCTGTCCCTGACCCAGTCCTAGTTCCTGAAGACAGGGCACTGTGTTTGCATGTGTGCCTTCTCCAGGCTGTTGCCTTTTGGAGGGCAGGGCCCTTGCCCATCAAGTTTTAGTCCTCAGCACCTTGGCACCACCTGGTACACAGCAGCATTCAGTAGAGACTGAGTAGCACAGAGCTGGCACTGGGTTTGTGGTTGGAGGAATGAATAAACACTATAGTTCATGGGCAGAACAGAGGGCACCGCTCAATAGTAAGGGGACCTGCCTCCAGACGGGAGCTGAAACTTCGGGGTTTTGGTCGATGGAGCTCTGAGGGCTCTAGAGTGGGGGGGGGCTCCTGGGCTGGCGACCCCCTTAGACACCTACCCATGGCCTGGTAGCGTGGGCTAATCGTGGTGGGGTGGTGAAGGACGAGAATCTCGGCCTCAAACTCCCAGGATGCTTGGGGATTCAAGCGTGGGGAAACCATCACCATGCCCTTCCGGATGGACGAGCGCTTAATCTGAAAGAGGGAGACCCAGACCTCAGGGACAATGTGCCTTCTGGCTTCACTCCTCGGTCCTGGAGGACCAGGAGTCCTTCTGGGGATGAAGACCACCCAACCTGGCCTTCTAGGCAGACTTTAGTGCTACATGGGAAGCTTAAACTGCTACTGGGGGTCAGGACATGTTTCATGCAGCAAGCGGCACTTCTGCTGGGTCCTGAAGGGTGGGTAAGAATTAGGTGGGTGGTGAGAGGACAAAGGCAGGTAAGCCCTGGGTGGAAGGAACCAGGAGAGCACCACTGGAGGGAATAAAGGAAGTCCCCCTTTGCTGGTGTAGTTGGTTGGTGGAGAAGGTAGGTGACTTCAGAGCTAGCACTTGCCCCACACCCTGCGGGATAGAAGGCTGAATGGGAAGAGCATTTGACATGGACGCCAACTGCCTTTGTAGAAAGACGCTCTACATAGCACAGAGGCACCTATCTGACCTCACCGCTGAGCTCAGGACACCCTGCTCAGCCCCTAGGGGGAGGAACAGAGCTTAGGAGGTAGGCTGGCTGGGGTTCAAGTCCTGGCTCCAGAATTTACTATCTGTGTGCTCCTGGGCAGGTCACTCACTGTGGGCCTGTTTGCTCATTTGTAACGGTGAGATCAGTAATCCCAGCCTTGCAGAGCAGCCGTGAGGACTAGAAATGGGCCAGAGCCTAGCAAAATGTGGAGTCCGAGGACAGTTCTGACGTAGCAACACTCACCTTCTTCAGTGCGAAGGAGGCTGTCTGGCCCCCCCGCACCTCCTTGACAGGCATGCGTTTTCGATGGATTGATTTGACAGCAATGGACAGGAAGTTACCCAGAGGGTCTGGGCCCAGCAGCAGTGTGTCATTCAGCTTGATCAGGCCCCTCAGTGTTGTCCCAGACACCACAGTCCCCACACCCTGCAGAGGAGACCCTGGCCCAGTAAGTCCATCCCCTCTCAGCTGTTCCCCACCAGACAACCCAGCACACCCTGAAGAAAGTGTCCGCCCAGTTCAGTCCACTAGATGCCACTCACAGGGACAGAGTAAGTGTCATCAATCTGAAACTCAGCAGGCTCTTCCTCCCGGTAGCTGGTGCGGGGTGAGAGGAGGTTGAGGAACATCTTCAGTAGATCCAGGTTCTCGCCCGTAACGTTGGAGATCTGGAATATCGGGCACATCCTAAGAGGAGGGTGTGGAGAAAGAGGCACTCAGGAGGCCAGCTTCTGCCTGACACAGGATGAGAACAGCAGGAGGTGCCTAGAACAGGAGCTGTGAAGGTCCCACTGTCCCCTCCCCCAGGACTCTACCCTCATCTGCCCCAACCCAGCAACTCCTGCCAGACCTACCCTAAAGCCTTTTCTTACTCAGCTCAGTCTTCGAAATCTGTCCCTTCTCTGTCCCTCCACCGCTGCCCTATTTCAGGTGCCCAGGACTGCTTCTTCCTAAAGCACACACGTTTGCTTAAAATCCTTCCCCACCTTTCCGCTGTAGGGAAGACAGCCCAAACCCCTACTCCCAACATTTCTGCAGGTTTGTTTCTCTTAAATGCCTACGTTCCAGATAGACCAGAGAATTTGACCTTCTCCTAAGAGCTTGTTCCTTTTCTGCCCCCCTGAATCTGTTTACTCTGATGCTCCTGCCTGAATCTCTTCTCTCTTATCCAACTACCAAAGCCGCTGCTCATCCTTCTGAGCACACTTCCACCGCTGCTTCCAGGAATTCCTTCCCAGATGGGCACTCAACTCCTCTGAGTTCTCAGAGAACTTTCTGTCTCTGTTACATGTAACTATGTCTGATTTTCTGTCAGTTATCTCAATGGCCTCTGTATCTCCTACCCAGGGTTAATCAAACTCCTGGAGATCAGGAATTACATATTCCCCGTAACTGCTAGAACAGGCGCTGGACAGTATCAGTGCACTGAAGAGCAGGCAGCTGAGACATGCCCCTCCACTGGGTGGAATGGTGATACTAAAGACAGAGTCAAGGCCAAAAATGCCAGGCTGCTCTAGGCCCTGTACTAGAGACCAGGCCAGAAGGCAAATGGCTCCTGCAGCCCCATGCCTCTGGGAGAAACAGAGTTAACAAAGTTCACTACTAGCAAGAGAGTATCTCTGACTAAGGAGCTGACCACCTTGAGGACATGGATAGTGATCGAGTCAACTCTGAATCCTCAAGCCCAGCTAAAGAGCCTGACACAGAACAAACACCCAATAGGTATTTGTGGAACGAAAGGATACGTTTGGTACATCTTCAGGTGATCATTTCCACACTGATGAGAGCCCTACGGAGGAGAGGTAATACTATTCCCATTTCATAGACAAGGACACTGAAGTCTCAACTGGGCTTCTAACCTCAGCAAGGCTAGCTTCTCAGAATCTGGGTCCCCTGATATAGCCCTTGGGCACTGCCGGCCTGAGAAAACTTGTGTTGAAACCAGGACAGTCTATTTCACCCACTCTCTGTACCTACCCAGAAGTGACCACTCCCTGTCCCATTACCTCTCAGAGCTGAAGTTGGAGGCCGTGACAATCACATCGTCCTTACTCTGCACCAGCACAGGGATCTTGCGGCAGCCTGGCGACTTCAGCAGGCGCTGTAACAGCTTCAGGGTTTCTTAAAGGGTGAAATGGAACAGAATTAAGAGGACACAGCCTTCTTTTTGGCCAGGCAGGTCCACTGATTACTGATGCAAGCAGGAGACAGACAGTGTCAAATGCCACAATGCCTGGAGAAGCAAGAAGGAGGGTCAAAATTCTGGGTAGGTGCATGCTTGCTAGAGTAGAAAAAGCACAGATGAGGCCTATTTGCTAAGGTTATGAGTCTGAAACCCACAGAATTTCTCCAGTTTCTAGAAGGCCCTAGACTAGAGGGTCCTTAAAGACAATGCTGTTCCCAGAATGCTCTGTTTCCTGGGGGGAAACAATGTATCTAACAAAAGGACCTCTAGGAAATTTAGACATGGGCAAAGCCCCAAGAGGCTCTCCAAAAGAGTACCTCTCAGCTTTTCTTCTGCCATCTAGAGTAATGAGGGAGAACTGTAAAAAGGCCCAGTCCTGCAACCCTGTTTGGAAGCCTTTGGTGGTAAAAGGTAATCAGACCCCCTGTCCCAGCACCACCATTAAGTTCAGCTTAGCTGGCAAAACTCAACCCCTTCTGCCTGGGGCCACCTGAAAAGAGGTGCCAGATTTGGGATTTCAACAGTCTTGCATTCGGAAGCAGACAGAGCAAAGAGCAGGGGATAATTCTAGGCTGTGTTCAGACCAAGAGCTAAACAGGGGAGAAAGCACAAGATTCTGGGCTGATGGAAATTCTGGCCAAGGTGTGAGCACAAGATAAGAAAGCAGCCCTGGCAGGAGACCCAGGAGCCACAGGCCACAGTGGACGACAGCCCCGGACGAAGAGATTGCTGCTAGCTAGAGGCTGCACTTACCTTGCAGGATGTTGGCAGGACACATGTCAATCTTGGTGACCACCACGAAAACAGGCACATTGAGCGCCAACGCCAAGCCCAGGTGCTCCTTAGTCATGCCCACGATGCCAGCATTGCTGCCCACCTGCCCCAACGCAGAGATAGCTGTCAGGGCATGGGAGGCAAGAGGCTGCCGCTCGGTGGGCAGAGAGGCTCCAAGAAGGCTGGGGCAAGAAAGTTCCCATACCTGAGGCCTCCCTCGGGACAGGACACAGAGGGCAAAGTCTAAGGCCAGGCATAAAATGACAGCAGATTAAATCTGGGCAGGGCACAGACTGCTCTAACCTCTGCTTTCACCATGTGGGCCATCAAAACCTGAGACTTGGAAACAACAAAGAAGACAAACCTAGACAGTCTGGGAAAACCACTGTCTAGAGTCATCAAAGTGGTTCAGTTTAACCTCCCTGGACCTCAGTTTCCCCGTCTATAAAATGGAAGGACAGTAATATCCACTTTAGAGGGTCACCTGAGGTTTAAATGTGACATATGTCAAAGGTCCAGCATACAACTTGCATGAATTAGGTGTTAAAGCAATGGCAGCTATTATTACTTATACTATGCCTTCCTGTAATAATGTTTTTAAATTATCACCACAAAGGCTGGTTAAATAAATCAGGGCACATGCACAATATACCAAATACGCCATGCAAAAAAAAAAGGGGGAAACTTTTATATGCTGATATGGGATAATCTCTAAGATATGTTTTTAAGAGAAAAGAAGCAAGGTATATATAACACACTATCATTAAGAAAAGTGGTGAATGGATTACTGTTTGAAAAAAAGCAGCTGTAAAACATCTGGGGAATGTCTGAGATATAGAAATACTTATAGACTAGATACTAAATGGTATTAGGGAGCTCTTGTTCATCTTCCTGGTTGCAATAACAGTAGGAGATGATATTTTTAGGAGCTGTGTGCTGAAGTATCTGGGAGTGACGAGTCACAATTTCTATAATCTACTTTCAAATGATCCAGCCAACAACCATACAAACAAAAACACATGCATCCATCACATATACAGATAAATATGGCAAAGTGTTAATGACTGTTGAAGCTGAGTGGTGCATTTAGGCAGTCATCCTATTCTTGCAACCTTTTTCTGGATGTTTGAAATTTGAGGGAGAGAATATATATATTTTTGCTGGTATGATTACAAAATATTTCTGAGGATATATAAGAAACTAGAAATACTAGTTGCCTGTGGAAGGAAAACTAGACACAGGAAGACGGGTGACTCTTCACTATAGTTTAAGCCCTCTGGCACCTTTTTATTATTTATTTATTTATTTAATTGTTTTTGAGAGAGAGAGAGAGAGATACAGAGACAAAGGGGAGGGTCCAGAGCAGTCTCCATGGTTGCACATCATCGGTTTTTCCACTTGGTTTCATTCCACAGGTGGGTGCGGGGCTGCACGGGGCTGCACAGGGCAGGAACTAGGCCAGGGTCTTGCCCCGGTGAGAACCGAACTGAGGGTACTCCCCAGTTTAGCATATGGGTCCACACAGGCCGGGGCCGGGATTCGTCGATCCTCGGTCCCCGGGGCTGCAAAGTGAGCGCCTAACGCACTGAACCATCCCGGCTTCCCCCCTTTTTATTTTTGTACCATGTAAATGTGTAACTAAAACAAAACAAAGTTGAAATTGCCATGACATATTTAGATAGTGCTTTTATACATTACAGCATGTTTTCAAGGATGCTCTTGTTTGATCATCACGGTTCACAGGTGAGCCACGACCCACTGACACATATGTCCCATACCCGTGTCCTCTTTGGCCTATACAAGACACCTTCACCACCTTCCCCCTAATTTTTCCTAGTCCCTCCTATCTTTCCTGTCCATCCCAGAGTTCTTTTGTTCTTCCCAACCTGGGTAGGAGAAAGCTCTCTTGTTCTATTGTCTATATAAAGATTTTGTCCTCCTGGCCATGATTACCATGAAACAATAATAAAATATTTCATTGTTTTCCACAGAATATTTTTAATATTTGAGTCATGGTCTAGAAGCCAGACAAATATAAAGCATTCATCTGGGTGAAGATATTTCCATTAACTGGCCTTGCTCACTGTACTCAGAAAAACTCTCATTTCACAGTTTCTATGCCTTTCTTATATCAACCCAACCCGCCCTCCCTCCCACCCCCCCAATATTCCCTATGGACCATCCATTCACACTCCTTCTAACAAAGCAGCTTTCCTTAGGTCAGTAATGGCCCCTTGCAATAATCAAAGATAAGAGAGATGAAATCATGCTGAAATCCCAAGGACCTTGGGCAGGGAGCTAACAGGAGTGTTCTAACATGTGCCCCGCCTCTCTTTACTCTTCAGTTTGGGGAGACTCTGCCTGGGAGGCTGTGTTTGTGGGGCAACTTAATCGAGCCTGCTCTGAACAGATGCTTGTGTTTACTACACTTATTAATGCAGGTAGCTGCAGGAACTTCGATAAGAACTTGCCAAAGAAAAGCTTGCTGGCTCGCGCTCTCTCTGTGAAAGCTGTGAAGCTACCACCAAGGCTGTGGGCCTCGAGGCCCCCCAGTCTGTCCTGGGAGGAAAATCAAAGGGCTCCAAACATGAGCGTAGCAACATGAACGCAGAAGTCTCTGCGCCCTTTCCTTTTCAGTCCATCTACGCAGTGAGCTGCTTAAGAAGACATCTGTTCCCACTAGACTGTGCTCACTGCTGCAGCCCCACGCCAGGCACACTCAACAGCACGCTCGTTCCAGACTTCGGAAGAGGCCACCTCTCAGGCCCCTCTTGATAGCTGTCTGTGCTTCCCCCTTCTCTGAGGGTACCACCTGGCGTCACCCCTCAGAGTACCCCAACCCCAGAAGACATTTCTGAAGGTAGTAAGTAAGCCCCAAGGGAAACCCTCCTCTACGCCTCTCCAAAAAACGAGAGGTCTGTAAATACAACCTTGGTTTTTCCTTTGGGGATCCCCTCCTAGCCTAACTTCGGCGATCAAGGCGCACCTCTTGAGAAGACTGGAGAGCTCAGAGGACTGGGCACCCCATGGCAAAACTTTCATCCTGACCTGGTGTCAAAGCCCCAAACCAACAGGCTACAGCCTCCAAACAATTTCTAACACTTGCACATACCCAGACCCCCAGAGCCCCACGGAAGCCCCCCTCTCAGGAGCACCTCACACTCACCATGAGCATGCAGAAGTCAGGCAAATGGCCCGTCATGCCAAATACAGTGGTCTTCAGGTACTTCTCGTGGCCAGCCAAGTCAATGAAGGTGATCACCTTAGTGGATTTCTCACAGATCTTTGTCCACTCCAGGCTGCCACCGTGGCTGTCTGGCTTGTTCACCACATTGCCTTCACTGTCAAAGCCCAGAATGTCGTTGCCCACACTGCTGGTACGACCAGATTCAATCTCATGTTTGTGGCGGAAGAGTTTCTGGCGGGCAAAGCCACGGCCATTGTCCAGCTCTCCGTGCGTCAGGACCCCCAGAAGCGTGCTTTTGCCAGCATCCACGTTGCCCACTACGGCTACCCTGTGTGTACAGAACGCATATATCTATGTAAGAGTTAACGGGTGAGCAAAGTGAACCCCATGAACTGGATCTGTGAGGACAGGCTTGCTCCTGAGCCTCTCCAGCTCACTGTCCCTGAATGTCCCTTGACGTGCTATCCAGGGAGCAGACAGAGTTATTCAGAAGGATCTGCGCTCCCACCAGAGTGGCTTTCTCCCATGACTTCCACCAGCTTCTCCAAAGCTGCCGGACAGGGGTCCCAAAGCCTAGGAGGCACAAAACATTCCCCCCTGTTAACCAGGTTTCTAGCCTCACAGGTTGATAAGAAAGCCAATGAAGCCCACAGAAGGTATGGCTGGCCTCTCTCCCACTCTCCCCAAGTGGAAACATTCAGGGATGGGGAAGTGCAGAAATAGAGAATGGAGCTCTCAGAAAGGGGAGGGGTGAAGCTAACACCCAAGGTGTCAAGGCTCAGTTGACATTCTCTGTGAAGCCCCAGGCCCTGAGGTCATGCTGTAGGGGGTCCCTGAGTTGTTCTGAGGTCCCCTCACCTGACCTCCAGGAAGTCATTGTCTCCTACTCGTTTCCGGACCAGGTAATCACGCACACGACCCCCAGCTTCCTGACGTTCCCGCAGGAGGATGACATCGGCCTCTATCTGCTCTGCCATGCTTTTCACTGTAGCGTAGGAGGCCTCCATATCAGCTTCACTCAGCCCGTACTCAGTCCCATCTGGTGACAAGAGCCCAGACATCAGCATTCCAACAAGCTAGCCAATCAACCCCTAACAAAGGCCCCACCCCAGGCACTGGAGAAGAACAGGGCTCTGTTTACCTGACACTTTTCAAAAATCTGGCCACACACAGAGCTAATAAATAATAGTGCCACGGGTTTCCCCAATAAGCAGGGCTTTCATTAATTCATTCAACAGTAATCACTAAGCCTCACACGGAGTCCTGGGAATATAGGTGCCCTTAGCGAGCTCACAGCCCAGCAGGAGAAAGGAAATTAATTAACTGCAACACAGCCTGAGTACTGTACTATAGAACTGTACAAAGAGAATGTAAAGCAGGAGCCACTAGCCTTGCCCAGGGAAGCTGAGGGGAGCTTTGCAGGGTGCTGGGGTCTCCAAGTGCGAAAATGTGCCCTCAGAGAAAGAAGGAAAAGATGTGAGCAGAGAAGCCAAGATGGAGCATGGCAGATCATGGCACAGTCAGGGACCAGTAAGCAGCCCGGTGTGCTGGGGAGCAGGAGGTCACGTGGCAGGAGACCACATTGGGGGCAGACAGCCATTAGCAGCAAAACACATTATGTACCAGGCAGTGGGGAGCCTTGGAAGTTCAGGCAAGAGAGTAACACGATCAGATCACAGTGGATTAGAAAGATCTCTAGGGCAGTGGTATAAAGTGTGCGCAGGCAAGCGAGAGGCCATAAGGAAGGAGTCCAGTGAGGTAGGAAGTCATTCTAATAATCCAGGCAAGACATAATGAGGACAGGAGACAAAGGAAAACGGGGAGGGAAGTTATGAATGATTTCAGGGATAGATTTTTAACTGAGGTAGCGCAGGGGAAATATTCAGCAATTAGATGGAAAGAAGGGCCTGAGCTCAGGATGAGGAAGGAAGAGACCAAACCACCAGCCATTCACGGTGCGCCTACCGTGAGACAGCTCCTGTCAGGAGCTTTCCACTTGGTGTAACTCCCACAATAAAGCCCTCGGCTTCTCCTCCAGCCCCCTTGCTCCTTCTCTAGCCTAACACCCACCCCCCCCAGCATGGGTGGGCTCAAGCTCTTCTTTTACTGCCACCCACAGAACTTGAAGCACCTTTTCTCACCCTCTCTTCCTCCCGCCTCCACTTCTCCCCTTACAAACAAGCTAAATTAGAAAAAGGAAACCCAGCCCCTCTTCCCTTGCCCCTGCTGACCTCCTGAGCTACCATCTCCGTTCCATTTGGCACCAAGCATCTCCAAGGAGTAACTTGAGACTTGCTGACTTACTCTCTGAATCTTACAAATCTAGAAGAAACTACGGTAGCTTTCAAGTCATCTTTGGCCTTCTAACCTCTCCCCAGTGCCCCTTTCTCAAACCCACAGCATCTGACACTACTGGCCACCCTGCCTTCTTGAAGCACTTCCATCCACCCTGCTTGCCTATTGCGTGAACCCTCCTGATTTTCCTCTCTAGTTCCTCTTTCTGTCTACTCTGTGGCTCTTTCTGCCCCTGTCCCCTAAATGCCAGTCTTTCCCAGTATTAAACCAGGGGCCCTCTTCTCTATGCTGTAAACATTCTCCTCAACCATCTCATACTATGGCTTCAAATGTTGTTTTGAAAACTACAAAAACATTCATTTCTAGCAGTGTCCTCTTCCCAGAGCTCCAGACTGACTTCGTAAGTGCCTGGATGACTCCTTAGGACGACCCCTAGAAGACCGATGTCTAAACTCTACCACCCCTCCCCATCCCTTTGAACAGTAATATAAAAACCAACAGCATTAATAAAGCATTTTAGTCCTCACTGCAACTCTGTGAAGTTAGCATTACTTTTCCCATTTAATAGTGGGGTAAACAGAAACCAGAGAGGTCTCAGAGCTGGCAGGGAACAGGGGGGCTGCGTGAGATTGGGTTTTCTGATCCCAAAGCTAGATAGAGCCTTCTCCTCTGGCAAGGGTTCCCCTTAATGCCAGACCAGTTCCTCCCCATCTCCCCTAGTTCTGATGACACCATCCTCCCAGTCACCCACGCATAACAGTCTTCACCCCCCGTTGGGCTGACTGTAGCTTTATACCTTGTGCCCCTTTCCTTCCCCTGTTCTCCTCTTTTTGCCACTCCAATGCCACAGTCTGATTCAGGCCCTTATTCTATCTCAGTCACAACAGACCCCTAACTGGTCTGAGCACACCCAGTCTCCATTCCCTCCAACCCACCCTGCATAGACACGAGCCCAAGCTCCTAAACAAAGCACAGCTGAAATGTTGTCACATCCCAGTCTAAGCCTTGGAATGGCTCCCCTCGCCCAGCAGGGTTCAGTTTCAATGCCTGAAAGACCTCCCCCATGTATTCCACACCCCTCCTCAGTTTTGTCCCAGTCGCCACCCCATGTTCCCTGCACCTTTCCAGCTCTACACGTTTGCTCATGTATTTCCTATCCTAGGATGTCCATCAACACATCTCTACCTATCAAAATCCTACCCACTCTGCTCTGTATGGCATTTACCATCTACTACACTCTTCCCCCACTAAACAAGCATAAGCATCTTCAGGACAGGAGTCACATCTCAAACAGTCCCTGGATATCCCATGAGGGGTGCCTTTCCTATGTCAAGTCCTCAAATGTTCATAAAATGCAAAACAAATGAACAAAGAGGGAGCAGTTGGGCCGAGGAGTTTCTAAATGCGTGGCCAACTCAACTCTGGACACCTGAGTTAGAGAAGGGCTTGCCGGAAGCGTTCCTCAGAGAAGGCCTGCGAACCCTGCCATTCTTGTCAGACCCCCAACTGTCCACCCTTTCCTGATTCTGACACCACAAAAAGCAATGCTTCAGGTCCTATTCCACACCAGGGGGCCAATCACCAATGTTACTTTGTCCATCCAGGGCTCCCCAAAATTGTCCCCAGTCACAGTAACTTTCTCCAGCATGCAATGCATTCCTTCCTCAGTAGGAGTGGAGATCAAGGCCAAGGAGAGAAATCCCAGAGGTCCAACTAGTGAAGGTCACATACTCACCAAGCCCAACCCTAATCAGACTTCCATCCTGCCTTCTGACATGCTGCAAAGGTTCCCCAAATTTTTAGGATAAAAGTCTAAACTCTTTGGTATGGCATTCAAAGACCCTCATGATCTGGGTCCTGCCTACCCGCCCAGCCCACCCTCCTGACAAGCCCAATCTCACTTCTGCTTTACTGAATCATCAGGGGTCCACCACCCCACAATCACCAATGTCCCCGTGCCTTTGTGTATGTGGCTTCCTCTGCTCACTCACTACTGTCTCCATTTACCCAAAAAAACCACTCATCCTTTAGAACCAATTCAAGGGGCACTCCTCTCTGAAGCCTTTCCTGACTTCCCCAGAAAGATTCAACACTCCTCCTATGTTCCCTAAATTTTTACTCTAGTGCATGGCTCTTAAAAATTCATGATTTAATACTTGATGAATGAACAAGGTTCTCTTTGAAAGAAATCTCATGGCCTATCAACCATAATCTGGAACCCTTAAAAAATCACTACTTGTAACTTCTAAAACTAGCTAACATTTACATAATGCTTACTCTATGCCAAGTGATGACCTTCACCATGACACCATGGGATAGATTCTACAAGTTAAAGAGCCTGTAGGCAAACTCAGACCTACCAGGATCCATACCTCAGCTGAATTAACTATTAGGCCAGACTGCCTCCTTTTAAAAGATCAATCTTACATTAGGATTGTACACTTAAAAAACATATTCCACGGCACTGCTTAGAATTTTTAAAGATTTATTTTTACTGTTTGAGAGAGAGACAGAGAGAGAGAGATAGAACAGGGGGAGCCCAGAGAAGTCTCCATAGTTGTACATTAGTTTTCGATATAGTTTCCTTCCACAGGAGGGCACAAAGGCTGTGCAGGGCAGGAACTGGGCTGGGGGCCTCCTGCATGGGAGGCACGCCCCCGCGAGCTGGGGCCTCCCCCATGGGAAGCTTGCTCCATCGAGAACTGAACTGGGGGCACACCCCAGCTTGGCATATGGGAGGGCTGGGGCCAGGATTCGATCCTCGGACCCCGGGGCTATAAGATGAGTGCTCAATCTGCTGAGCCATCCAAGCATCCCCCTGCTTAGAATTTTTTAATGTCTGACTTATTCATGTAACATTTCTCTGAGGGAGGGTGGAGGAGGATGTCATCATCCTCATTTTATAGGCAGAGGAAGTAATAAGCAGAGATGAAGCACCAAGCGCACATAGGAAACAGGTGATAAAGCTGACCCCTGGGGGCCTCGCCACCTGATTTAGTCTTCTGTGTGACTTCAACTTGTTGAACTAGTTGAGATTTCTATCTCTAAAGAATTCCAGCAGGAAGGAGTCACTAAGAATCTAATAGCAGCCAATTTATAGATGTAAGGTAATGCTTGGGTGTGTAGCAGTGTTAATGAATGTTTGACATCTTATGCTATGTCATGGGAGTGTTAATTAGTTGTGAGTTGCCAAGGCATAGTAAATTCACCAACAGTCCACATTAAGGGAATGGAGGGGGTGGGGATGGGGAGAATCTAAGTCTTCAAAGAACAGTCCCAACACTTGCCAAAATTGAGCTAGATATTGTTTCTTCAATTCTACAGGCATGAAGTGATCCTATTACAGGTCTGGAGGGCACACAACACAAAAGCTACCAATTATCCTCTAGTCACCAAACAGAATGGCTTTTTCTGAACCTGACTCCCCTTGCTGTCTCTATAGCACTTGAGAATGCTTACCAAGGCCCTGCTTTTCTTAACGTAAAACTTCTCCTTTTGCCTATCTCTTAGACCATGTCTTCTTTATGGTGATAAGACCCAAAACCAGGGAGGTGGCAGCAAAGATGGAAAGGAAAGGATATTAAAAACATTTCAAAGGCACAGAGGTAGTTAGAGATCAAGCCCCTCTTCCTTATGTTACTCTTGCAGCATTTCCAAACATGGTTTTCTGCTGAGGTTATTTGTGCATATACCACCTTTCCTTCTTAGGACAGAGACCAGATTTTAAGTATCCCAAAGTGCTTTGCAACAGTATCAAGCAAGTCCTTACAAGATACTTGGTCAATATTTGTCAAATAGTTAAAAATGATTCTGAGATTTTATTCATCTTAAACTCAGTCTACCAAAAAAAAAATAAAATAAAATAAAAAATAAAATATATATATATAATATATATATATATATATAATCTGCCTTTATAAAGCCCAAATTCAGCAGAGAACTGTTCCTTTAATGACGCACTGAGGCCTATCGGGCTTTCCTGCAAAGATGACAAACAAGTTCTCATACAGGCTAAATTCAGAAACATTAACAAGCTCAGCTGCCATTTCAACAAAGATAATGTCATAATGAAGATGAGGGTAAATAGGCCTCAAATTGAGGGTATAAACTAGGAATGACCACGGGGAAAAAAAGTCCAAGATATAACCAGGGATTCTGTCATGGGGACTGCCTTCCTCTAAAACAGTGGTCCCATTACAATGGAATAAGTGGGCTGGAGTACAGTAACTAGTTCCTTCCAGAATGGTAACAGGCCTACATGTCTGACAGTACCTCATAGGAAGAGAGGGCCTCGGTTAGGGCAAGGAAGCTTTACTAAAGAGAAGAATCCTGGGTGTCCTCTATTTGCTGACATCCAGAAAACTCATGAAAGTTCTCTGTTAAGCAGGCAATAAGTAGCAATGGGATCTGTAAACTGGGTTTGGAAGGGAAGACCTGCCTAGGGAAGGCTTAATTCTAGACCTGTGGCTTGTTCTATATGTAGGACAAAAAGTATCCTTGCTTTGTGCTTCATTCCCCTTTATGCAAACGGAGAGTACTGGAGGTACAACAGAGGCATTAGTAAAACCACTTGGAAAGTGAATTTTTAGTCAGGTTTATTGTGACCACTAAGGTGGGCATTAACATTATCACTTTGTAGTTTTATGTCCTCCCAAGCCCTACAGACACTGAATAGGAAAAGTGGGTAAAAAGATGAAAAATGTGCTCTAAATAATTTTTTTTAAATAAAGTGAAAGGAAAACTATGCTCACCTGATCCCTGCCCAATGACATATATGGTCTCTCCGCATCCCTCGTCCATCCTCTCCCACATCTGCCGAAGTAGGCTGTCATACTGCTCTGATGTAGGGCTCACTAGAACCAGCTAGAAGAGAAACCAACAGCCTTAGGACCACGCTTACTAGAAGAGCACCACAGCCAAAGCCGATCAATAGCCTGACCGAAGACCCTGACTGAACCCCACAGCACCCTCATCTAAAACCACTGCAACAGCTCCCTCATGCCCTCTCTGCTAAGCCTTAAATAGCCTTTGAGCCTAAGACCTTATATGATTTGAGTTATATGTGGTACTAAAATGACTATGTCTGAAATACAACCCACAGAAAAGGGTGTGAACAACCTGCCTCCTGCTGTTTAACAGGAGAGAAAGGATCCGACAATGACTGAATCTGACACTGTGGGTAGAAACTGATGCAGTGCTTCACACCTACATGCCAAAGTCTCCTCCTACCTGCAGCTTGCAACTCACACGACAGAAATCTCCTATATTGCCATGCTGTCCACCCAAGACCAGTGGTTGTCACAATACAAAAGAATTCTTACCCTGCCTTGCCCATCCTGATGATTTAGGAATCAGCAGTAAAAACTGCAAGACTCATCTTCATCAACAAAACATCATTACCACTAAGGGGTATTAGCACCATCATTTTGCAAATTTGTGCGAATGACATTAAAGAATCAGCCACTGATTTGGGGAGGCCTTTTACCAATAGGTACGTCAGGTCCCATTCTCTAACTGTGTGACCTTGGACAAAGTACTTAACCTCTCCAGAGTCTCATTTTTTCGATCTCCAAAATGTAGATAATGACACCTGTATCCTAAAGCCACTGTAAAGACCAAATAAGAGAACATGTAAAGCATCTAATCCACAGACCAATAAGTAGTAAAGTACAGTTTTCTTTACCCTACCATCCCTAGAAACACCTTCTTGGATGAAACTAGCCACCACAGTTCAACAATTGTTTCACCATTAGGAAACTTTCAGAGCCTAGGTTTCCACATATAATTGTAGCAAGTGTACAAACTTAGAGCTTCTAATCCTTTCCTCAGGAATCGGACTATCAACCCATCCCTTCTCTCCCTCCACGTCACCAGTTTTTCTTTTTTAATGTCAATATGTATATACATATACCTTCTCAACTTTAAAACAGTGAGGAGGACTTCCCCAGCTATGTGATAAAGTAACACTTCCCTATCCTGCCTGGAACATTAAATAAATTGGTCAGAAAATGAAGAGATTGCTACTCTTCACAACTCTGCCCTGCAATTTCCCACTGTGTTTTCAGAAAGTTTCTTCAGCACCTTGACCATGCATGAATTGACATCCAGCTTGTCTGCTTTTGAGTCAAGCACATCTCTTACAATTACTGTGTTGACTCATCAGAGCTTATAGTTGCAACCTGAGTGTTACCTCGGTCTTGCATGGTGTCACACTACTTCACACATTTCCCCTGACATTCTCTTTCTCCGAGATTGACCGTCCTCATTATGACATAACAGGCAACAGAAAGGGCCACCAGCTTCTAAGTGCTCAGCTGACACTAAAGAGAGAACAACTGAAACTTGGTTGCTTAAGTTCAGGGAAAAGTTCTCTCCAGCTTGGGCCAAGTTTCATGCAATTTTGCCATCAAAGACTGTGAGAAGTCACAAATTTTTCAAAGCTCAATAAACATCTCTATTGTAATTTTCCAACAATAGGTAGGATGGAGAGGTATTGGTGTTTCACCTTCCAATGACTGCTACTAATCTGCACAAGGAATTATCAGTTTATTCAGTTCAATTCATATATTTACTGAGTAGTATGCATTAGGCACTGTACTAGGTGTCATATACATTTCTCATTTTCACAACCATCTGTACTTAAAAGATGATGCAGCTGGAGAACTGAGAGGTCAAGAAATTTTCCCAAGGTCACAGAGCCTTTTTAAGTAGCAGGGCAGGAAAGGAATCTGTTAAAACACAAAATTCAACCAAGTAAATTTGAAGATCTAATTGGCTTTACTGAACGATTCTGGAATCATGTAGCAGCCCATCAAGTAAATGAGAGACTTGCTCTAAGAAATAGTGCAAAATGGAATGTTTGTATAGAAAACTTGGAGGGACAAGAAAGTTATTAGCAAAAGTAAAGAAAGGATTGTTTCAGGTCACTTGTGGGTTTTTTTTTTGGGGGGGGGGCTTTTATGCAGATTACCTCTCTAGTGTGGATGAAGAAATTACAATTTAATATAACATACCCAGAAGGGGCTGAACCTGCAATTAAGTCTTGGTTTGCTGTTCTGGACAGCAAAGTGACCCCATCTTGGGCCTGTTTCTTTTTCTTTTTTAACAAGAACCCAGCCCCATCTGACTCCCAAGTTGGCATTCTTCCCTTTAGCAACGATAAGCACCTTCAAAACAGCAGTCACATATACTTACTTTTTATTCCCCACAATGCCAAGGAGAAGGTGAGACCTTAACTCCTGCCCACCTCAAGAGCTCAGAGACACGATTTGAAACGTCCTTCACTATTCCATTCGTACAAGATGTGGGGTTCCCCTCCCAGGATGGCGAGATTGTGGTCGTGCCCACCTTTCCATTTTGTTTTGGGTGGACCCCTGAAGCAGACCTTCCTCAGCAACCCTTCTCCTCGACTGAACGACTACTTTCTGTTTCCTTCCCCAGTACCAGTAAGACACCTCGGTTCCCTCGCAGACGACCTGATCCGCCCGCCCTCCACTCCCCAGCCACCTCCGACCCCCGGCTGCAGTGGACAGTCCAGGGCGAGGGGCTCCGGGGCTCCGGGGCCTCGGGCGCGGGGAGGGCAGCACCGCGCGGGGCGCTGCGGGCGTCGGGAGCCCGCGTTCCACGTGGCGGAGCCGAGCCGAGGGGTTGTGATCTCGGCGAGGGGCCGAGCCGGCGCGGCCCGGGAAGGACGGCGGTGCTGGGGTCCCCTCGCGTAGGGGCCGCCCGCGCTGCCCAAACTGGCCGATGGGCAAGCTCGGCCCCTCCCGCTCCCGCCGTCGCCCCGGAGGCCGCTCGGCCGGCCGCCCTGTCCCCTTATCGCCAGGTCCCCTTAGCCCTGGCGCCCTGGCCTACCTTGCTGGTGAGGTCCAGCTCCGGCTCGCCGTTGAGCGCCTCGCCATCCTCGCTGCAGTCCGAATCGAAGCCGCCATGGAGCCGGGCGACAGCCGCCGCGGCCCTGGCCGCCCCCGGGGAGCCGGGCTCAGGGGCGAACATAGAGGCCGGGACCGGCGAGCCCATCGGGGAGCGACTCCGCTCCGCCGCCATCTTTAATAACTTAGGCTAATTCGTAGCCGGCCTCCCTTCCCTCCCCGGCTCATTTGCCTAATTTATGTGTGTCCCCGCCCCTTCATGATCGGAATAATTTATGCAAAACTTTTCCAGCCGCGTAGACGGTGACACGTACCTCAAGCTAAGAAACAATCGACCCGGCCTCCCAACCACCAATCACTGCAGCCCTTTCAAGTACCTAATAATTAATGAGCCCAAACCCCAACAACAAATGTCTGAGATGTCACGCGCCTGGATTGCTCCCTCCACCCTAGCAGCGGAGAGCCTTCCTGCCAACCGGAGCAGCGCAGAGTGTGACTGACACGACAGCCACCCAATGAGGAGGGAAATACACACACACACACACACACACACACACACACACACACACACACACACACACACACACACACACACACACACACACA